>NDXB01013649.1:333844-367818 GCA_002631895.1 Agapornis roseicollis
AAAAAAAAAAAAAAAAGAAAAAGTCTGCAGTTTTATCTTTTACAGTATATTTGTTCATTTCACTCATGAACTTGCTATTACATTTTGAATACTGTGTTAATCTAGCAATAACACTGGTGGAGGTTGATTACAAGTGCAACTGTTGCCTCCTTACTCTATTTTTCTTTCTTTTTCCTTAACAGAAGTTACCTGAATTATATTTTTGTAGCAGCATGTAGTACAGCAAATGCTGATATACGTGAGTTTGAAGTAACCAAAGTTAAGAGTAAAATGTGAAGTGCATGTAGTGCATAAATATTTTCTCCCACTCCTCCCCCATTTTTCTTCTTGCATTTTAAAATCTGGGGGAGAAATCAAGTTACCTCTGTAAAAGAAGCTCTGCATGCATCCCTATGAGTGAGGTGTGTTCTAGCCCACAGAGTCATAAAAGAGCAGTTCCAAGTCTATTCACTGTTGCCAGTTCTTATCACAGGTTTAGAAATTGATCCTGAAATATGTATGAAAAAATACTGGCGTTCATCCAATATAATTTTGAGGCCTCCTGTGTATAATCAGTGTTTCTCGGAGAATAATCTGCCTTTTGGGGGGAGTAAGAGCCTATCTCAGGTTGGAAAAAAAATACTCCTGTGCTGCCAGACTAATCCACAGTTTTCTTTCTTGTAACATGATTCTTCTCTCTTTTCTGTTTTCTTCCTTCGTCACTCACTTTCTTAAGCAGTCTCAGACTATAAACCATGTAGGGATCATGTGGCACATACAGGCACTTACAGAGACAGAAGAAAAAAGCATTTGTACACCAAATTTGAAGGCTCAGCCCAGACACTATCATTTAAGCTAGTATGTTGATAGAGCAGTGCACTTGACTTTTTCAGGACTGGGTCTTTCCCCCTGCCTGTGTACATTCATTTCTTTTCTTACCTCCACCCCCCTGGAAGATTTCTTTTCCCACAGGATTTGTTCTACATTCTGTTCTCTCAGTATGAATGTTTTGATTTGTGTGATCATGACAGTGTTCTCAAAGTCCTATAACATTATTTTGATGATTCCAAATATAATTGCATGAAGATGAGAAGCAGGAGGGTGTGAGGTTTGATATTCTTCCTTGCTGGGAGGAATACTGTCTACGTATGCAGCCACTTGCCCCAAGTCACTTTTGGTTTCTCCTTCTGCAGTTAATCATTGCTCTTTACATCATTACCACTCATCCGATTTGAGTTTGTTCTTTTTTTGCCAGAGCTGTCCCAAATAGTCACATCCTGTTAGGGCTTTGTGCTTTTTCACTGTCTGACAATTTGCCTGTGTATATCTTTTCCTAATCCAGCACTGCTGCTGGTTCCTCATTCCTTTCAGACCACAGTGTTTTGAGTAAATCTTTTCACCCATTGCTCTGTAACAGCGTTCATCAGGTGTTCTGCAGAGCTTGCTGCAATTCTGGCTGTTTTCCCTGCTCAGGAGAGGGACAGTGGGATGCAGCCAATTTGATGGCACAAATCTGAAAGGAGGTCCAGAAATCACAGTTAGCGGGCAGCTGATGCCAGTGTGCTTATCAACCACCCAGAAATAAGTGATGCATTCAAAAGAAAGTGAAGCCTTAATTCCTGACTGAAAACTACTAACTTCTTGTGACTTTTATCTTGGAATTATTAAATACGGATTTTAAAATGTAGAAAGATACTAGTAATCAAATGTGTTCTAAAGGAATTGAAGAAGTGGTTTGTTGTTCTTTGTGGTAAATTGTTATTTCTGGTTTTGTTTTATTTAGGTACTCCTATCAATAAACCACCTGTTCTGGGCTACAAGGACCTTAATCTCTTCCAACTTTTTAGACTGGTATATCAGCAGGGTGGGTGTGACAATGTAAGTGTTGAATGTTTCGTGGACTATGTATCTCTGTTCATTCTTAAGGGCTGTGGCTTTTGGCTGTGTTGGATACCATTCCTTAATGTTCTTGGTTAAGAAAACCTGAAAACTTCATTTTTTTTTCTTCCCTTTTTTTTCCCCTCCCCAAGATTGAGAGTGGTGCTGTATGGAAGCAAATTTATATGGACCTTGGCATTCCTATTTTGAACTCGGCTGCTTCCTACAATGTAAAAACTGCTTATAGAAAGTAAGTTCTCATATTGTATGATGGTGAAAACAATTTTCCTGGGTGTTTCTTTTTTAGTAGCATGTGCAGTATTCAAGCAATTTTTGATAGGTTCGTGAAACAGAGTTGTCATTCTTCAGTTAACAGTTCTGAGCATTTTCCAGTACTGAGGATTAAAACGGTGGAGAACAGGAGCATGTGCTCAGGGCTGCATAAGTTCCTGTTGCTCTAATACATTAGAACTGTGCTAATCTCCTTATCAAGAAGCATTCACTTTCAGCATGTGATGATGTTATTTCAGAGTACAACAATGAAATTATAAAAAAAAAGCTTTGCCAACTTCAAATTTCGTAGATGCTGCATGCAATGAGAATTTTACGCCAGTTTCTCTAACTTTCTGAAGAATATTGAAAGAGATAGACATGTTTCAGACTGCACATTTAAATATCATCTTTATGGAATCTGTAGAATAATGGGTTTAGGGCAATTTAGTTTACGTTCCTGTGGTAGATGTGACAGGATGAAGTAGTAAAATCACTGCTTGCAATGAGTAAATGCATAAATTCTTTTATCCTGACCCCTGGTTTTCAGTTGTGTTTTAACTTTTGAAATGGAAACCTTTTCTAAATAAAAATTATTTTTATTGTTTATCCTCCTGGAAGTTTGACAAGAAACAATTGGGCTTTTTGAGTAAAAGGGAAGAATGAGGTTCTCTTGACTCAAACCTAAGGAAATTTGGCTGATTGAATAGGGATGACTAATGACTCAACTCATGTTAAAGTTGATGAAGATGAAAATATTCAGACTATCTGCAGTGGGATTTGAACTGGGCACGTATTTAAGGTCTGTATTTTAGAGAGAAGAATATCATAAAACGAGTAATTGGCAAATATGTACTGGGTTGCTGTTACAGTAGAAATAATTATGTTGTATAGACACATGATACTGTGTTGTAACTTGTATATTTATTCCTTCAAGAATAAGCTAATTCCTTTTTCTCTCACCTATAACTGGATTACAGTGTGCACATGGGAAGTTACCAGAAAACAAGCTGATGCATGGCAGTTTGTTACCATGTGGTAACTTGTTTGTATGCCCATATTCTAATACTAGGCTGATTTTAGCTGTCATGATGCATTTGCAGAAGAGCATATGTGTTCTTAGGCTTTACTGTCATGAACTCTTAATTGGGTAGGGAGGAAATTATATTTGTGGGAAGCACCTGTGTGGATTCTTTCTCACCATTTGATTTCTGTGCTCAAGAGTTTCTTTTCAAAATCTTCTCTGGCTTTTTATTTTGTTTATTTGGGCTTGAGTTTTTTTGTTGGTTTTGTTGTGTTGCTTGGTTTTGTTGGGATTGTTCTGTCCTCCCCAGTATTAACCCCTCGGCCCCCCCGAGTTACTGCTGCTTTTGCTTTTCTCTGAGCAGGAAGACAGCTTTTATGCACTTCAATAAAGAGAAATATAAATGAAACTTTATTTGCATATATAGGTATCTTTATGGTTTTGAAGAGTACTGCCGTTCTGCAAACATTCAGTTTAGGACCATCCATCACAATGAACCAAAAGTAGTAGAAGACATACAGAAACGTATGGAACCAATGGAGGAAAGTGTGAAGGAGGAACAAAAAATGCCCCCAACAGAAGTTAAAAAAGAAGCAGAAGAAAATTATTCCAGCAGTGAAAGTGAAAAAGAAGAACCAGAGCTAAGATCCCCAAGGGTAAGTGGCTTGAACTTGTTTCTACTTAGTACTTAACAGAATACCTTTGTATAGTGAACAGTTTACATAATGAGTTTTCCCGTGTGGAGTGATTATAGGTTTGAATTGGCATACTTGTATAGGCATAGGACAAGGTTCTGTGAAGACAGAGTTGGTGTTAATGGTTAATTATGTTCTGCCTGTGAACAGATCAGTTTTGTTTATTTCTTCATGCTCTAAGCCATCCATGGGATTTGCTCAGACTGTGTTGAATGTCAGACATGTTTCAATTCAGGGATGGCTTGAATAGCTACTGAGGGCTGGATATCATCAGAATATCAGCCTGTGAAACTCAGCAGAACAGTCTTGGTTGTGGGTGGGGATTTCTACAGGCACATGGGATCTGGAGCTTTCCATCAAGAAGCAGGAATGTTAAAGGACTACTACAGCTTTAAGAATAAAAGAAAGAGCCATTTCTCTGAGTTGGTTTTTATCACAGTATCTCTTCTTTTAATAAACACTACAATTTTACAGTATGTTGGCAAAGTAGAGGGAGAAGCACTTACATTTTGTCTTTCTTCATCCCTGAGTGCTGTAGAGGTGAGGGTGGTAACAGTAGTTACATAGATAAGATCAGTGACTCATCAACTAGTGGATACTGAACCTGATGGAGAATAGAAGAGTACTTTTGAGGTATTTGAATATGATGCTGTAGCACTCCTGTTAATTCTGTTAAAAGGACATTTTATGTTTTTTGACAGAGCATGATTGCTGAAGGACAGAAATTGCTACTTTTTAAATTGCTCAAGTTGTAAGGATTCTGTTCAACTGAAGTGTAATTTGATTAAAGTACTTCTGGCAAACCAGCTTTTCAAGCAAGTTTATGGCCTTTTAAATTAATAGATGAAAAAACAAATCTAAACTTGTATTTACACCATGTATTGTGTTTTACATTTCTATCTAACTGCAAGTGGTTTTTCTAAGCTGTGTCAGCCTTAATGAACCTCCTGGCATGACATTAGTTTTGTTGTATGGGTTTTAGGGTGGGTTGTTTTTGGGGATTTTTTGAGGGGTTTTTTTGTTTGTTGGTTGTGGGTTTTTTTTGTTTAAAGGGGAAGCAAACTGTTGAGAGGATAAAGTTGAAGAATTTTTGGTCCTTTTTATCATTGGCTGGTTGTATTAATTTGTTACTAAATAAATACTGGTCATGTATCTTATTACTTTATTAGTCCAGTCACCAGCTATCTATTTATGAATTATTATTTTTCCAAAGTATTTGAAGTGTTTGCCGTTATGGTACTGTGAATTTTAATTATCACAGTACCTCCATTACTGTTGTCTTTGGATAGCCTCCAGATAATTAATTTTGCATTCATAATGTATTTTAAACGTTCTTATTACGAAGCAATGACCCTATCAAGAGACTTTCAATACCAAAATGACAATCCTGTACTAGATCTGCAAGATGCAGTTGCAGATAGCCCCAGACAGCAATTGTAACTGTTCACTATCAGGAATGAAGATGCCTCTCAAGCATCATCAAGTCCTCTACAAGCACTTTAATGCTGTTGCTGTAGTTGAGCAAGGCGTTTTGACCCTTTCTATCAGGGCAACAGACCTTACAAATGTCCTGAAATCCTCTAGAAGTTAATCAGAAGTTCGTCCTCTTTATTCTAAATGAAGCAGAATGGCTTTATTTTGGAGTGATTTTGGTTTGATTTTGTTTGTGGGGTGGTTTTGTTTGTTTGTTTGTTGGGTGGGTTTTTGTTTTTCTGTTGTTGTGAGGTCTTTTTTGGGGGGGGGAGGCATTTGGGTTTGTTTTGTTTTATTGTTTGCATGGTTTTTTTGTTGGTTTTTTTTATTGTTCCCTCCCTCCAAATAACAAGACTTCAAGCTATTATCTTAAGATTTTAGAGTATTTTGCTTTTTGCTATTATCTCCAGCTTTTCTTCCATACAGGAATATTATTTCCCTCTTCCCTGTGTTTGGACTATACAGAGAACAGTTGACAAGAGTCATTAAAATGTGCTTATTTCTGTTCTAGGGACGAAGAAGACTTACCCGTGATGCAACCCCAGCTAAAAAAGATAGTGAAGAGGAAAAAATGCAAGACAAATTAAAAGACAGTAACAAGGAAAATAAAGATATAGAGGAAATGCCTGAGAATGCAGAGAAGAAAGAAAATGAAACTCCACTAGGGAGAAAAAGTACACCAAAGCAAAAAGAGAAAAAAATTAAAAAACAGGACGATTCTGACAAAGAGTCAGATGAAGAGGAAGAGAGGCAGAGGGAGAGGTAAATATTAACTTGTGTCGCCTTCTTACATGTATGTCTGTGTTGTGATTGAGCCATACCTCAAGCAGGAGTATACACAACTAAAATGTGGAAATTGGGGACCTACTCACTCAGCAGCCAGACAGGAAAGGGAAAATTTTATTTCAAGCTTGTAAATGTGCTGTACTTTATGGAAGCATCTTTTTCTGGTAGGCAGCAGACTTTCATTTTCTTGAAGGTCTTGCCAAGGATGTGTTAGTGTTTTGTCACAGTTGTATCTACAGACACAGAGTAGGCCAGGCTGTGTCTGTCAGGTTGCTGTACGAATGGTGAGCAGCTGTTAGGGCAGACTTGTCTGGGCAGTTGCAATACAAATGGAAAAGAGAGACCCTCCCATGCTTTTGTTAAAGTGTTTAGTGATGGCTAGTGAACCTACAGGGTGCTTGTTTTTGTTACTTGATGTATTGTAGGCAGGCAAGCAGGGGATCAGCTAATAAAGAAAGTAAAAGAAAGAGGGAGTTTGTATGAAACACACAGGTAAGCTGAAGAGGAGAATGGAGAGACATGGAAGGGCAAAAGAAAAATAGCATCCACAGACTAAGCTTGACAAGTTGAATTGAATATATAGTCATGATTACAAATGAGTGTGACCAGGTTAGTAATTCATTACTAAAGTAGACCTCTTAGTTAACTTTAGCTGTGGTCAAGGGCAGTGTCTTACCAGCTTAAACTGACTTTCCTGCCTTGTTTTTCTTGTCCTTGTGGCTAAGTGGTTTGGACACAAGTTAATGCTGAATGAAGCCTCATAAGGGTATTGTATGTTTTCTTCTAAAGAGCTTTGAGGAGTAGGAAAACCACATGGTTATTTTAAAGAGAGTGTCTCTGTGTAATCCAAAAAAAGATCATTTTGCAGTGCCCCATAGCATGTGGAAATGCCTCAAATGAAGGTGCAGTGTTGGGTGTGCAGGAGGTCGCAAGGGGATGGATATCAGGTGACATGGGCACCAAAGAGTTTTTTTTTTAAGCGGTGGAGATGGTGCTTGTCCTCTTTCTTTTAGTTGTTTGCCACAGCAAGATGGTTGCTGTTGAAGGCTAATGAATATATTTCATCAAAAGCAAACCTATAGTCTTTTTCACTGTTTTCTTTTTTGGTGACTTTTTTTGTAGTTTAACTTTAACATTATGCTAAATTCACCCTAAGAAAAGGAGAGAAGTGTAGGTAAAAGTAGGATTGATTGTGATTCTTGAAAGTATGTTTAGGTAGAATGTTTAAATATCAGATATGCTATAATAAGAGGTAGACGTAGCTAATAAGAGGTAAACGTAGCTAATAAGAGGTGCGTAGACACTTTTAACCTTTGTTAAACACTGTTATAATCAACTTTCCTCATTATGATGGCAATTCAGGCTTATGCACACTGTTAGTAAACTGTAGCCTATTAAGCAAATTGTAGGAGAGAGAATTTTTCTTTTTAAATAACGTGCCAAAATTCTTCCTGTTTTACTTAGTTCTGAGGTAGTTGTATACATAATAAATTGTGTTTACATAATATTTTTTCTGGATATTTTTGGCACTTACTCCTGTTTTCTCAAGGTCCTATTCCTGATGTGAGAAGCTGTGTCCAAGCTAGCTTCAGAGGCAGTGCAGGATAGAGAAGATGAAAACATTTTTTTTCTTGCAGCCTTTTTCTTTTGTAGTAGCTTGGCTACACTAGTTAAATGGTGAAACATTGATTTTCTCTAATTAGTGGACATTGTAAATACACTTTACTGCAGGGAGGAAATTGAGAACAAAGGAGAATCAGAAGGTGAAGAGGATGGGGAGGATTCAGAACCCTGCCTGACTGGAACCAAAGTGAAAGTAAAATATGGACGTGGAAAGACTCAAAAAATCTATGAAGCCAGTATTAAAAGCACAGAAATTGATGATGGAGAAGTTTTATATTTAGTTCACTACTATGGTTGGAATGTAAGGTGAGGATAACAATTGCCTTTCATTTCTTTGTTAAATGGATTATTTACAAAATAATTTTTGTTCTAAGAACAAAAAGAGAAAGATGATCAGTGACTTGGCTCCAAATGGAACTGTCAACACAGTAACAGGATCTGACTGTATTGCATGTTTCAGTGTTAGTAATTTTGTTCATGGTATGACACTACAACATGGAAATGTACAAGGAAATAATTCTGAGATTTCAAAGTTTTCATCTGGCTTAAAGTGAGTAATCCTCACTCCTCACAGGAGCATTCCTGTAATTTACTGTGTCAGCTACTGTTAGCACTATTGGACTTTATTTAAGGGAGTCATTGATGATGGTGAAGACCTCTACAATTAAGTGTATCAAGCACTGAAATTTTGGCAACACAATTTAATCTTGTATTGAATATTAGCTGTGATTATAAACAATGATTATTACAAAGAGCTACAGAATCTTAAAATGCTTCTCTTGCCAGCCATGCTTTATATTCAGTACTGTTGCAGAAATGGCTTTTTTGCTCTTGTTCTTAAGAGTGTTGTTTAGTATGTAGACAAGAATATCACAAAATGAATTTTTGAAACTAGAACGCTTCTGGTATATAACTTGAGATGTTCCAAATCCATACATTTCTAATTAAGCAAATTTCTTTATGTGGCAATACAAAGTTTATTTGTGCAGGGATATACTTACATGTGTCTCTTTACCTTTTTAATAACTCAGGAGATTCTAAGGAGAACTAGCAATGTGTTTGTGCTTTTCAGAATCTCATGCAGTTTGTTGCTATAATTTGAAAAATTTACCTAAAAAATAAATAATAATAATAATAAAAAGACATTTTATTATTGTGGTGAAAACTGCTTTTTGTATATGATGTGAAATAATTGACAAAACTGTAGCTGACACAGTCCCCTGCGTTTCAGTGCTTTGCTAGCAAGAGACAGGGAAGTTTGCATCTCCATTCCCCCATCCCATAAATCTTTTGTGGGCTAGAAACGTAGTTCATCTTTGTAATGCCAGATACTGCGTGCATTTGTAAATATATGCTCTACTTTCCTAGCTCTCTTTAATAAAAGTTTTCTGTAACTCAGTCTTTTTAATCCCCATCTTGCAAACAAATTTTTATTATTTAGTGATAATAGCAGTATGTTGTTACTCACTTTTAGATACGATGAATGGGTGAAAGCTGATCGGATTATCTGGCCTGTGGACAAAGGAGGACAAAAGAGAAAACAGAAGAAAAAACCAAAAGTAACAGTTATTTCAATAAGTTTATTTTGTAGTGCAATGCTTAATGACTATCACAATTCCTTATTCTTCAAAAAAGTTATTCATTTCACAAACTATTTTTTTTTAGTAGAAGTGTAAAGCAAAAGGTTTTGATGATCAGCAGTGAAACGTTAACAAACATTCATTGTTTTCCCCTCAGAATAAAGAAGACAGTGAGAAGGATGAGAAGAAGGATGAGGAGAAACAAAAATCAAAGCGTGGGCGACCCCCTCTGAAATCTACTCTTCCATCCAACACGTCCTGCAGTTTATCCAAAACGCCTACTAGTGAAGGTAAATCAGGAGCCAGAAGTGCACGGAACAACTTGTCAGATTCCTCACCATTACCAAATGGAACAGAAGGTACATCTGGTGCACTCATGTTCTGGCATGGAAGTGCATGTAAAGAGTGATGTAATGCGGTGCATTAATATGACAACTTCAGAGAACACAGTGCTGTCAGCAGGTTTAAAGTCCTTCTTATCCAGTCAGTGTACAAGCAATAGAATGGAAAAAAATTTTGGCACAAGTTTTACTCTGTAAAAATGAATACTTTTGATTTTTAGCAACACCTCACAGGCAGATGAGACATAGCTCAGGAATGTTTGATTCTGGTGGAGACTCAAACAGTGAGCGCTTAGGCTTTTGAGGTTTTTCAGTACTTTTTTGAAGAGAAGTTTGATTTTTACTTTTTTGTTGTTAATTTTTTTCTACCTGTAAATTTTATTGAGGAAATAGTTGAGCTGGCACTGCTGAGGAGTACAGTTTGCTCACAGACGAGCTATGGCATGGAAATGACTGTGCAAGTAATTCCATATTCTTTAGTCATAGCCTTTCAGTCCTAATCATGAGCAGACCAACTCTAGTAGTATAATGATAGTCTTCATTGTGGTAATTAAGTCCTCAACCCCAGTACTAAATCATGCACCCTAAGTTGTTAATTATATACAAAAGGCAGCAATATTTTTGGTATTTCTAAGTCTGTGAAAAAGAACTGAAGTGAAACCACTGTCTGCTTTCAGCACAGATCCCTGAATAATCCAGTAATGTAAATACGCTTGCTCCGCATATTGTGCATACAGTAGATTTGTACAATAGTTTAACAAGGAAATGTCCATATTGTGATGTAGAAGGGTTTGGTTTTTCACTGTTTGGGACACATGGAGGGGAGAAGTGTTGTTTTTTTTTTGCTTTGTAATGTCAGGTGGGGCAGGTGGTTTCCACAGATAGATACTGGATTATGGGAATGTGGTTTTTCTACAATAAACTGTAATTTGTTTATACCAGCTTGTCTGGGGGAAATAGCAGAAGAACAACAAAATACCTCAGGCTGGAAGGGACTCATAATGAAGTCCAAGTCCCTTTTCCTTACAGGACTACCTAAAACTAAGACTAAGTATGTCATCCAGATGCATCTTGAACACAGACAGCACCACTACTATTGTAGTTTCATAGAAATTTTGAGTAAAAATAAGAACTGTAATAAGTGCATTGAATTATGAAGGACTTTAAGTTTGCAATTGTGTATTCTAAACTGATGTTAATGTGGCAAATTACTGGGAAGAAAGTTTTTGTGTGGTTGAAAAAGGAAACTGTGTTGTAATTGATGATTTAAGGTGCTGTTTCCTTCTTTTTTAAAATTTGTAGACTCTGGCTCTTCTGATAGTGAAGCAGATGAATCATCTGAAAAGAATTTGAATGAAGAATTTTCTCCAGAAACTTCAGAACTGGATAAAAGTGAAAAGCTACATGATGAGAAGAGAGATGAAGAAAACCCAAAGATTCCTCCCGCATTGAAAGAAAATGACAGGACTCAAGTACAGCCACTAGAAACACTGAAACTGGAAGTTGAAGAAAGTGAACAAATTGTTCAGACTTTTGGAAATAAAACAGAGCAAACAGAAGAAATCAAAAGAGAGGCTGAAAAATCACCTAAAAGTAAAGGGAGAAGGAGCAAGACAAAAGATCCTTCTTTAGAGAATGCCAAGATTTCCCCAGGAAGCCAAGAAGAGGTTGCAAATGAATCTCTTGCAGAACCTGAAAGATTAGACATGTCTTCCTTGGACTGTAAAGAAATTGCAAGCACTACTGAAAGTGAAACAGAACCTTCTACAAAAGATAAGAAGCTTTTGAAAAGGAAAACTTTAGAACAGGCATCACCTGAAAAGAGAAATCGACGACAGAGTGAGATGGAAGTGCCAAATATTGTATCTGAAGAGAGGCCCAATGAATGTACTGGAGCAGAAGAATGTAGAGGGTTGAATGCTGAAGAGTCCCTCAGAACAGAGAATGAGGAAATGCCATCCCTGGTGGCAGAATCGGTTCAGCACACTCAAGAGCTGAGAAATGAGATCTCTGAACGTCCTTCTGAAGAAAATGAGAATGTGCCCTTAAAAGATGAGGATGATGCAATGCCTCAGATTGGTCCTGAAACACTGCTGTGCCATGAAGTAGACTTGGATGACTTGGATGAAAAAGAGAAGAGCAGTAGTGAAGACATCATATCAGAAAAGCCAGATCCTAATGCTTCAGATCCAAATCTGTCTGCCTTACCCACTGCCATCCAGTCAAGCTTTTCAGTGATCTCACCTCTTACACTTAGCCAGGATGAATCACGCAGTATCAAGAGCGAAAGTGACATGACGATTGAAGTTGACAGTGTGGTGGAAGAGTCTCAAGAAGGTCTCTGTGAAAGCGAGTCTGCTAATGGATTTGAAGCCAGTACTACATCAAGCACTTGTAGTCTGTCTGTGCAAGAAAGAGAGACTGGAGAGAAAGGTGAGTGTTCCTGTCAACAGTCATTCTCTGCTCTAATTATTTCTGAAGTCATTTTAAGACTGGTTTTACTAAAAGTTGGCTGTTTGTTTTGTCTTCTGGTTTTAAATTTATTTGTTACTTAAATGAAAAGAGTTTGCAAGTAGCAGAGATACCTGAGGTGTCTTGTCTTCCTTTATTTTCTCATTTAGGTCAAAAAAGACCCAGTGATAGCAATAGTGGAACACTGGCAAAAAAACAAAAGCGTACCCCAAAGCGAACAAGTGCTGCAACCAAAAATGAAAAGAATGGAACAGGTATATTTGAGGGCAGGAGGTTATGCTGCCCTATCAACATGCATAAGGGCATACTGTTCTCACTGTTACCCATTATTTCTATTGGGTGGGACTTCCTTGTCAGGGTTTTTCATTATTATTCATGATTATTCATTAATATTATTAAGGTGCATGATTATTGACTGTTAACTGTAAGGAACTTAGCAGCTCTGCAGTAGCAGTGTTCCTTGGAAATCTCTTAGTTATTTTTAATTACTTCTTAGGAGAAGCATTTAACAACGTATATTAGCAGCTACTAAGTATTTACCATTATGATCATTTTTTATATCGAATCATCAAATAATTTTGGATGGAAGGGACCTTCAAAGTTCATTTAGTCCAACCCCCCTACAATGAGCAGTGACATCCTCAACTAGATCAGATAGCTCACATCCAGCCTGGTCTAGGATGTCTGCAGGGATGAGGACATCTACCACCCCTCTGGGCAGCCTGTGCCAGTATTTTACCAGCTTCATTCTAAATGATTTTTAATTCTCATCCAACCTGAATCTCACCTGTTCTAGTTTAAAACCATTACCCCGTGTCCAGTCACATGAGATACTCTAAAAATAATGTTTTGTTTCTTACAGGCACCTTTTAAGTACTGAAAGGGTGCAATAATTGGGTTGGTTATAAATTTGTGAGAGGGGATCTTGTTCTGAGTAGGAACATCTCCTTCAAAGTATTACAATAGGTGTTTCTCATGGGGAAAAAAATGTATCTATGCATAAAGTACAGAAAAAATGCTTGATGCTAAAAAATAGCTTCTCAGCAACAGAATGCAAAAATAATACAAAAGAATACAATATTCAGATATATTTGATATGCCTGTGTAAAGCTTCAAAATTACTGTGGCAGTCTAAAATATTTGCATATATTAGCTTAAAATTTCCTGTTACATATTAAAGCATTTATGCTTTTTGTCATGTTTCAGAACTGTTCCTTTAGATGTGCAGAGCAATTTGGTAGACATATATAATCATGGGCTACCTACTTATATTAATACAGTTTTGATCTTTGAGAAGGGGATTCTGGTATTATAACGCCAAAATACGTGACTTAAACATAGTTTATCAGTGCTCTAATATTATTTTAATAAGCTGGTTTTTTACTTCTGTAAAAATGTAGACCATTGCTCTTTAACTAAAGGCCTGGTCAGCCCTTGCCTTCTCTTGCATTAAGGATTGGTACACTTGAGAGTTCAGTGCCTTTTGTATCTTATAAGGTTATACATCCAATCTCATATGGTTTTTCCTTCTGTGATTCTGGGATCTCCTAAGCCAGAAGGAGCAATTTTTTTCTTGATCATTTTCTGTGACTATAACTACAGTTGTAAAATGCTAAGTTGTTCATAAGGGTTCTTTTAAATCCATGTACATTGCTGTTACTGCAGGACAAAGTAGTGACAGTGAAGACCTTTCTGTTCTGGACAATTCAAGTAAATGTACTCCTGTAAAACACATAAATGCATCCAAACCACAGAAGATCTCCCGATCACCTGCAAGAGTCATTTCACCTCACATCAAAGATGGAGAGAAGGATAAACACAGAGAAAAACACCACCACCAGAATGCTTCATCTAGAGTATACAAATGGAGTTTTCAGCTAAGTAAGAATTCTTTAAGTGAATTGATTAGAGGGAATTTATAAGAAACTTTGTTCTGAAATTAAAGTATGGGGCTCCAAATTAGATACAGGACTTTTATGACCTGGTTATGGAAGTATGTTAAATTTTAAGCTGCATTTTGTAGATCGTTAAGATTCATCATAGAATCCTAGAGTAGTTTGGGTCGGAAGGGCCCATAAAGACCATCTAGATCCAACCCCCTGCCAAAGGCAGGGAAACCTTTCACTAGAGCTGGTTGTTTAAAGCCCTGTCCAACCTGGCTTTGAACACTGACAGGGATGGGGCAGCCACAGCTTCCCTGGACAACCTGTTCCATTATCTCACCACTGTCATGGTAAAGAACTTCTTCCTTACATCTAATCTATATCTCCCCCTCTCTCAGTTTAAAGCCATTTCCCCTTGTCCTATCACTACTTGTTCACAAAAAGTCCCTTTCCTGGTTTCTTGTCAGCCCCTTTAAGCACTGGAAGGCTTCTATAATGTCTGCTATCAGGATTGTATTAATTTGTGTAAAATCACCTTGATGAAGCTGTTTTTTCTTCTCACTTTTAAGATGAACTAGACAATATGAGCAGCACTGAAAGGATCTCCTTCTTACAAGAAAAACTCCAGGAAATACGAAAATACTACATGTCCTTGAAGTCAGAAGTAGCAACCATAGACAGGAGAAGAAAACGATTAAAAAAGAAGGACAGAGAAGGTAACTTTCAGATTTGCTTTATGATTCCCATGAGAAGTTAATTTCCTTGAAAATACGTAACTCAAAGCAATGTGAGTTTAATTGGGAGTATCTTCTTGGGGAAAAGCGTTGTCACCTGTTTGCATATATGTTTAGAAAATATTTATGGCTCTTCAGAACTTGAACCTAATGAGCATTCCCTGATTATTTTATAACAGTGTATTAGAAACTTGGATTTCCTAGTGCAAGCTAGGTCTGAGTTTTCAATCAGTGTAATGACTCATCTGTTTTATCTTTTCAATTGGCTGGCGATGCAGCAATGGTACGGTTACTCATCCAGTTTATGTGAATATAGCAATGAAAGCACTTTGACAAAAAATCTGTATCAGTTTCCTGTGATCATGCTACTACTTTGAGATCTCTTGAACAACCTGATAAGCAAAGAAACCTTCATTCTGATCTGTACTTTGATAAACTGATGCTGATCTCTTGTTCTGTATATTTAGTGTCGCATACAGGAGCATCCATGTCATCTGCTTCATCAGACACTGGAATGAGTCCATCATCATCTTCTCCTCCACAGAATGTGCTTGCTGTAGAATGCAGGTGATGCACATTTCTCTGCCTTGCCAGCATCTTGCTGCCATGGACGTAAATCCTGAAATACAACCACAAAAAGCACTCAACTGCTTTGACATTGCCAAGTATATTCTGTACACACTTCCACTGCTGAGACTGTACCTGTTCTCCCCTCCTACCCTCTTTTGTTTAATTTACTGTTCAGAGAAGTTAAGCTCATTGGTAATTGAAGGTTTGTAGGCACAATGTGACATGCTTGTCATTGTGTTTGGTTTTGTTTCGTTTCTATTAATGAAGAGAAAGGGCACTTATCAAATTTGAAAAGTTATGTCCAATGAAGCATTCAGGTGTTCTAGGGAGCTCTTAGAAAAGCAAGTGTACCAAGCAGACATCAGAGTATTATCAAAAAGAATTGAGTAACTGCTGCACTTTCGCCGAGCTGTACGTTAACTCTTGGTGAGTAGTTCCTTTTTGCGGAAGCACTTGCTATACAGAACTGCCAAAGTACATGTTCAGCAATGTGCCCAGTTTTAAAGGTGTAAATGGGACAAAATAAATTGTGAAAGGAAGTGTAGTTGACTGAAAACTACAGTTGTAATAAGTCTTCCACTTTTTATAGGATTTTTGAGCACACAGTTATGCAAATATTTTAATGTTTATTAATGTTTACAGTGGAATTGTGAATAGGTTTTCAGTGGACTATCTTATCCCTTGACAAAAATATTTTGTCTTTTTTCTATGTAATTTCAGAGTTTTTATTTTGTTACAAAAAGACGAAAAATGAAATATATAACAACAGTGAAGTTATTTAACAAGATTTCTAAAGCTGAAATTTTTGTGTAAAATAAGGTATCTTGCAACTTGTTAAATATATTTATTCAGACATTGGATGTTGTATTTTTATGTATTTTTTAAAATATTAATAAAATTGGAAAAAAAAAATTCTAGGTTACTTCACTCTTTCGATAAAACATACATATCAGTTATGGCTTTTAAGGATGTTTTATCCAGTAGCCATGCCTGTATTTCAAATGGGTCTGTCAATGTAGCCTCCACAACATAGGTCTGTCTGCAGGCATCTGGATAAAACTGTGGCTTTATTTGGAAACTTTGGCAGTCCTAGTACTTAGTTGTTTTGAGGAACAAAATTTATTGGGTTGCCCTTAAAATACTTTGTCACAAGTTCTTATGTTTGCTGTACTGCCGAATGGATTTGCATCTCCCGGAGTTGAGATGCAACAATAAAGTAAAGCAACTGTGTATGCTTTGTCTGTGGATTGTCCCACAGACAGAAAGTTTGTAAATAACTTCCAAACCCATGTATTTAAAACAGTTTGCATATACATTATGTATAAAAGTGATTTTTTTATCAATTTTTTTATTCATGTTTGTACATTGAAAGGGGTTTTTAACCCCTTTTTCTGTGTTAAATATGCTGTAGAGTAATAACATAGATGCTCTAGACTGTATATCGGGATATTCTTTTTCACATGGCAGAAGGTCAGAATGAAACACTAGTGATGGCATAGCATTACTAAAATTGATGTTTCTTGAAATTTCATTTTACAACATTTGTCAACTTGTGATTCCAATTTCTTCCATTTTCGCAGAAAATTAAAGAAAAAGTACTCTTGGAAATGCACTTTTTCTGTCTTTTCTTAAGCAAAGCAGAACTACTTCAATGTAAGATAAATATGGAGCTCGCTAGACAGCATTAATAAAGGCCATGTTTTAAACATAGGCTTTATATTCTATTTTTATTTAATTGATTGTTCTTGTAAATGTCTTGACTTACCTAAATAGGAAAATTAATCTCCATAAACTGTTGTAAAGACTTTTTCAGAGGTAACTTTTAATGTTAATCTTATAATAACTATGAATAAAAAGCACTACACATTTGAAAGGAAGTAACATGGGTTACATTTTCTCAGATTATCCTCCATGTTTAACAGTTGCAGAAGTGAAATAACAGGATTAATTATATCTTATGCAGGTATCTAACCTCTGTCTGCAAACTGAGTGAGATCTTAGAGGCACATCCACTTGCTTAGCATGCACAAGTGGCGGCACAGATGTGTATGCTGACTGCTTCTCCGTGCCTCTCAGGAATGTTTAAACTACTGCATGGAAGGTTGATGGTATGATTCCATCAAACATGGAAACCATTATAGCAGACAGTTACTCCTGGACATACAGAACTTGCTTCCTCATGTCTCTTTCCACCTGCTCACTCACAGACAGATGGACAGACACCCACACCCCCTAATCCCCACCCCAGTAACATCTAACATTATTATTCTGACAGAACACTAAACATGCAAGGAAAGGTGGACTTTCTGCCAAACCACTGGCAAAGCCTCTAGCATGTGACTGATTTCCTAGTTTTATCTTTCTGGCATGAAGTGTATCAGTTAGTCAGATTATTCAACAGATGTTTAAAGTAGTTTCTTACGACACGTAAAAGTACCATAGCTAAAGGAAGATTAACTATTCTGTACAGAAAGTGAAATCAACAGGAAAGCCTAATCAGGTCTTTTATTTATAACTTTAATCCCCTTATTTCTGCTTTGCTGACATAAATTCCAAAGTGTCTTCCAGTGCCTTGAATGGAAGTTAATGCTGTTGAGAACACAGTAATTATGATTATACTGAATTGGGATTCTTTTTTGTAATGAGAGATTAGGTATCATGCTTGCAAGAGGAAGCAAAAATAAAGCACCCTCGTGGCAGTCTTCATGTTGTTATCCTGCCTTCTATCTTTTACAGTTTTTCTCAAAATAATATTTAAAGTTTAGAAGAAGAAAAAATATAAGGTTATGAGATCAAATGCTGTTGAAACTTAAAAAGAAGAGGGCTGCAAGAGAATTCTGACTCCTGCAATGGATACAAAGAATGACCAGATTTCTGGCAGATTTATTAATTTTTAATTAGCATATACCTGAAAATTGGAAAAAGCTTGAAACATTGGCATGCAAGGACATAAGGTGTAAGAAAAAGTTAATTTCCCTACTTGTTTTAGTTTTTCCTTTCCATAGTGTACCAGCTGCATGTATACTAATGAGTTACTTTTCTCTAATATGTAACACCAAGTTGAATCTCCACTTGTTTCTGACTGCTCTATTAGATGAGAAATCTCTTACGACAACAGTTTGAACAGATTTGGCAGAAGAATATCAGAAAAATAACAAGCCATTATTTCAGCAGAGGTTAAACAGATTTACAGTAATGACCAGTGAAAGAAAAGCATAACAAGGGAAAATAAAAGTGTGTTCCTTCATGAAGCATAATGTGTCTGACCTTCACAGGGAGTGGCAGAGGCCTTTAATTTGAAGAACTGCAGTAAAAAGGGGGATTAAATCAGTTCTTCACTCTTCATTAGGTTCCACTTGAATCCAGTGTTTTTTTAAAGGTGCAGTAGTAGAATAAACTAGGCAGAATTTTGTGACATGGATGGATATTCTCATTTTAAGGGTAGGGAGCCACACAGTAATGGCTACCAAACTTACCCAGGATGGCTTTGATGCGGAGCTGGAGAAAGAATCTGAATCTAAGGGCTGTCAATTCCCAGGTCTCAGTCAGACTATTCACTCTTGAGAGCCTTCTCTCTCCAGATTGGTTTGCTGACCAGATGGAATGCCACATTTAAAAAAAAAAAAAAATGAATATTCTTATAAAAGATTCTTTTCCCCATTAAAAATATTGTTGGACAGCTGAGGCAGCCAAATGGGATTTCTGGACAGCATTTACTGGAATTCTTTAACAACAGTAGTGCTTAGACTTAGTGCTGTTTTCTTTTTTAAAGCATGTTTGGTTTGATTGCTTGAAATAAATCTGACAGATGAGCCGGAAGACTGATCTATAAGCCAAAACCAAAAGAAGATGGATCAGTTAACAAAAGTACCTCCAGCTGTTTACCTCACCATGCCTTTGCATTTTGTCCATTAAAATCTTGGCTATTTTCACTTGTCTGTACTTGGGATTTTATTATTTGCTACAGTGTGCAGGATAAAGACTACCTCTGGGGATGTAAGGCACAAAATAAAGCGGCGGAACCAGTGGGGTTGTTACCAGAGACTGACTCACTGTAATTCCAGGGCTTAGGAAAAAGATACTTTATAATTAACTCACACTTCTTATCAAGCTATTGCCTGCAAATTTTGAGAAAAATCTGTTATTCTGCCAAACTGTCTTCCACCAAATAGAATTATGGGGTTTTTTTTAGAGGTTTCTGGGAGAGTTTAGAAATACTCACCTGGGTTTTTTACTTGTTTTGGAAATTTGTGAGTTCCCAGATTCCATGTGCATTTTTTAGTCTCATGCACTGCTTTGGAGGAATATATATAAATTCAGTTTCTCATCCTACAGTGTTACTGGTCTGAATATGTGCTTGTTTAAATGCAGTTGCATGGTGGGTTTTGTGATGAGTTGCAACCTAATGTCACTGCATTGCCATTTTAAGAAAGCTGAAAAGATAAGACAATCTTAACTGTGAAAGCAGCTGTTTCTCAGCCTTTCTAAGAATAGGACTTTTCCTGGGTTCCTCTTTGGTTTGAATTACTTCAGTACTATGTATGTCACTATTCCTACTTCTTGTTTCCAGAGAAATCCTACTTTCTGTTTCAGAGCAGGGCTGTGCTGGTTGGTTCCGCTTCAGGTCTGCAACTACCTGCTATTTATATTAGTACCCTTATGCTGTTGCTTATGCTACACCAATAGTTTTTGAAAGTGAAAAAGCAATCCTTTATGACACATTTAATTCACTAGTACAGCTCACTCGTGATGAAAAGAACCACAGAAGCATTGCATCTGTGTTTCATTGCTGAACAGCAAAGAAAATCAGCACTGGAGCTCCATTACAGCTATGAAAACCTGCAGGTTGGTTGTCAGTAGTGTTTGCCTAACTCTCACTCCGAGCCTTGTTGGTGAGGGACAAGATTATGTACTGCTGGCAAGGCCTCTCCTTTTCCCTGTTCTGCAGAATAACCAAAGAACATTTTTCATTCCAGACCTGTCAGTGTCTTCAGCTATTTCTAAACTACTCCTCCACTAATCCCTCCTCTGGGCACAGTCTGGCCTAATTTGCCATGATCCTGCCAGCTATGTGTTTTGTAAGGGGAGGTAAGATGTGGAATTTGTATGAAAGACTTTATTGCACAAGGCTGGACTGGATTGTAAACAAGCCACTTATTTACATGTATGTGCAGCTTAAAGCTCTCTTGATGCTCATTGATTTCCTGAAAACTGCTTCTCTTAGGAATAGGTAAGGTTTAAAGTAATTTAACAAGGGAAAGAAGGAAAAAACCCAACCCCTTAATTTCTCCTGCTTACTCTCTGCTTCCCACTCTCTGGTGATCCTGCGCTATCCCAGCAGCTTCTCAATGGTGTCTCGCTTTTTGCAGTCCAGTGCCCGGTTGCCTGCACTGTGCTGGGTCTCTTAGCACTGTCGGTTTTGACATGCTTCCCTCTCGCTCTCGATTTCTGTTTAAGACTCTGTCACGCCGGTGGCTCCAGCTCTGCCGCCTTCCCACAGCCAAGCGGCGCCCTACTGGCCATGGCCGCACCCCGGTCACCTTTCTCACCTGCCGCCAGCTGCAGCCTTTTGCTTCCCTCTGAAACATCTTCCTGCGTGCCCCGAAGGCAGTAGAACCCTGTAAGGAACTTGTGGCGTTTGTTCTGTTTCTTTCTTCCACACAAACTGGCTGGAGGATGCTCTGCTCACGCCTGAGGGGCGAGTTACCTGAGGGCTCACCGCCACTATGGGCCCTGCTCAGACCGCGTTTCAAGGCGCGGGAGTTCGGAGGAGCCAGCGGCCACCCGGCCCTGAGGCGGGAGGGAAAACCCCCCGCCATCACACTCCCTTCTGAGGGGAAAGGGTGGCCGGCGGGCGGGATCCCCTCGAAGGACTGGGCGGGCGGTCCGTCCCTGGGGCGGAGGTGCAGGACTGGAGTCCTGCAGCTCTTCTCCTAAGGCCCCGCCGTCCTCAGGAGCCCCGTGTCTCCAGTGGGGCAGAGGCACTTGTCCACAAGATCTAAGCAGGCCCCACAGCACACACACGGCAGCAGGGGTGGCCAACAACGCCTTTCCTACCGATAAGGTGATTAGAGCATGCCTTGCTGCAGAGGACAAGCCATGGTCCATTCATGTAGTGTCCAAGTGTAACCTTTCTTTTGGGTTTGGTGGGTTTGTTTGTTTTGGGTTTTTTTATGAGTGATTTGGAATCTTTCAGTTACATCTGTTGATGTACATGAGAAGTCCTGGGAGAACAGACTTGATCATCATTCTACAGTCCTGAACTGCTAAAGCTTGAATGTTGAACAATCCCTGTTGTGTTTACAGAAAGAACACCAAAACGCTCAGCATCAAGTTAAGGTAAAACATAATTAAAAATAACAAAACAAAACCCAAACAACACAGAATCTAGTATTTAGAAGGGTTGT
This sequence comes from Agapornis roseicollis, assembly GCA_002631895.1. Taxonomy (NCBI): domain Eukaryota; kingdom Metazoa; phylum Chordata; class Aves; order Psittaciformes; family Psittacidae; genus Agapornis; species Agapornis roseicollis. The sequence goes on from NDXB01013649.1 coordinate 355,560, forward strand.
AATTTTATTTAGAGTTCATTTAATGCTGTCATCTTCAAATTCAAGATGCAAGCAGGATGCATATTTAGGTGTCACAAGCTCCCTTTTTTTTTGCAGGTTATAGAGTTCGGGCCAGAGTCACTGAAGAAATGTTGGAGCTGAGCTTAATGGACTTCCCAAGATTAGAACAGGATCCCACAAATGCTGTGTGCTGATTTCCTAGCCTGGCCAAGAAAAACAACTGTAGACTCTGGTTCTCAGAGTTAGGTATTTAAGAAGAGAGCAGAGGAGAACCACCTTGCACTGAAGTCATAGCCATGATTTATCTCCGGGCATTAGGTGTTTAACCCGCACCTCCCTTACAGAAGATTGTAGTCACACACTTTCCTTGCCTTCCAACAGAGAGCTCAGTAGCTGAAGCACAACAGCAGGTTATAGAAATTAGGACTTTGCTCCTGGTCCTTGAGAGAATTCAGGGAACCTCCATTACAATTTTCCAGATGTTTGATTCTATTATTCTACCAGTACCACTGATGCACAGGGCATTCTGGAGTCCTGTTCATTCATTTGACCCTTGTTGTTGAAATAGTTTTATTTTGTGTGGGCTGATTAGCAATTGCATGCTTTCCTAGCCTTCTCATTCAGACATTTCAGAAGGAAGGGTCTGTGTTCAACTGTGAACATCACCTCCACATGAACATTTGCTCACTAGCTCACCTTCCATCAAGCTAGTTTTTGGAGGCTGTGCTCCTGTTGCCTTCTCTGCCCTCCCACCTCCACTTTGTCTTATTTTTTTCACAGCTTTCTCAGTACTCCTTCCTCAGCAGCACTCTGGTTTTCACCCTTTGCTGCTCTTTCAATCAGAAATGGTTCCATTTCTGCCCCTAACCTAACATGTCCCATCAAGGTGATTCACCCACTCTCCACACTCCTCATAAATACCATATTATCCAGAGACTAAGCTACTCTTCTAGGGGAGAAAACATATAGCCTGGCCTGCCTTTGTAGACACTTCCAGCCTTCACACATGTGCATCCAGGTGCTCCAGAAATACTAATAGTTGCATTTGCAGTTAAACATTTGTGAGAATTGGGTGCTGGGAGATCTTGCTCCAAGAAGGAATGACCAGCTGCAACACTGTGAGAATACACACTGACAAAACACTTGAGAGGCACTGAAACACTGTGTCATGAACCATTCTCAACCCACAAATTCTCATGCAGTGCAGTTTTCTAAATAACATGATCTGAGCCTGCCATCAGGATGTGCCGACTCGTCAAGGAAGCAAAGGGAAGTTAAACTTCAGCAAAGCAATTTAACCTTTAAGAAAGCTTTCACTGCTGCTTTCTGTATCACATGGATGCTTTAGTTATGTGGATACACTCTGTTTCCAAGCTAATAGTGTATTTGTATCACCTTTCTTCAAACAGTGACCTGGATTGAAAGGAATGGAAAGATCACAGTATTTTGGGAGTGAACTAGACTAGGACAAAACTGGTTATACTAAAAAGCATGCATTTCTGTGCAGCAGTATTGCAACTTTTTTCCACTCTAATTACAGGAATCTGTAAGCAAACTACAGTTGCTGTAAGAACTTTGCTTCTGTGGAAGTCCAGAATTTGTGTCTGGCCAGCTTCTTATCAGGGTAGCAGCTGTCAAACCAATACTTATGCTTCCAGTGATACTTCTAATAGAATAGAATCAACCAGGTTGGAAAAGACCTTTAAGATTATCAGGTCCAAACATTACCCCAGGACTGCCAACTCCACCACTAAACTGTGTCACTGAGGGCATCATGTACACAGGTTTTGAACACTTCCAGGGATGGAACAGCCCTGGACAGCCTGTTACAATAGCCAATCTAAAACTCCCCTGGCACAGTGTGAGGCTGTTGCCTCGTCTTGTCACTTCTTACTTGGGAAAAGAGATCAGCTACCTCCTGGCTCCATTTTTCAGGTAGTTGTAGAGAGGGGTTTTCTGAGCAACTGTTCTCTTTGCACTCTAAAGAACAACAGAAAATGAGATAGTTCCAATCATACGTTACTTCCAAATGTTTAGCAAAAAGAGTGATTTAAAGAAAACCTTAAATCTTTACTATGGATATATTATTTGTAATTGACCATAACACTGGTGACCATAACAATGTTAGCAAACAATCTAGACATTATTAGCCTGTCATTCTTTTGAGAACACAACATCAGAGACCTGCTGACTTATTGGTGCTCTTTTTTAACCTTTACTATTTTATAGTAAGCTCTTAGCCATTTCTGAGGTAACAGGGCATGGGCTATGTAGAAAAAAGCTGCAATATGGCTAGTAGAAAACACATGTAAATGAGACTGCAGGAACATACTTGTTTCTTCCACCTTTGAAAAAAGGCACATGGACAGATTTCTGTGGAGAGCTGCAGCAGCTTTTAACAGCAGCAAACAGAATAGTACCCAGTACAAGCATCAGGTGTACTGTACTGCTGTCAGGCCTAGTAATCCACAGCCTGGAGAGCTGAGAGCTGGAGTAGTAAAGATAAAAAAACTCCAACCTAAACAAAATAAACAACTGAAAACAGGCAGAAAATCATTATTTCAAAGTGCTGCTGCAAATAAAAAACTACAGAGAAGGTAATGACAAAAAAGTATATGGGCAGTGTGGTAATCCTGATGTTCAGTTTCTTTTGTTGCTGTATTTGATTAGTTGCAAGTAAAATGTGCCTGTTAGCTATCATCTACTGTACTGACAATCTGACTGCAGGATTTCAGCTGTCAGAATTCTTTCAACCAAAACCACATCAGAACAGGTGGTTTCCACAGACTTCTCTCTGTACTCACCCAGCAGCAAAAGAAACATTGTTTTGTGCATACCTTGTACTTCCTCTTGGCATTCACAAAATTAAAGGAGAAATTGTAATTGCACTCCAAGCTTAGTTGCTTGGAGTGCATCATGCTTGCCTCAGACAAGGGAGCTGAATTTGGAGGACCCCAGGGGAAAGAAGGAGCTGCCTTGGGCACAAGCACTGTTAATGATGCACTCACATCCCTTGTAAATGACATGGTGAAGCATAAGGCAAACATAACCTCAGGATAAGGTGGCAGAGCATTTCTGCCTACCTGAACCCATTGATACTCTTGCCTTGATACTCTCCGTTATCATCATTCTAAGAGAGTCAGAATGATCACGAGGCTCTGTGAGGACAGCTCAACAGAAGTTCTTCCCAAATTAAGAAAAATTACATATTCACAAATCCCTGGCTGCTAAAACACAGTAATTAATTCTGTTATCTAAGAGCAACTTAAACCAGCAATGAATGAACAGAACTCTGTAGTAGCTGAGGAATGAGACCACAGCTCACTGTGAGACACTGCTTAAGCGCAGTATCCTGAAAGCTTATTTTTGGAAAGAACATACATACAAATGTACAGTTCCCGTTAATTTTAATTAAATAAAAAATGTGTATTTCCCATATTCCATTTATTTATCTGAATCAGTCCTAGCAGGAAGGAAGCACATACCTCCCACCACCCCTGAAAGTTAAACATACCAGTCTGCAGGGCCCTGGAGAAGTTTCTATCAGTAGTACTCCACTGTAGAGTGAAAAGAACCTCAGAAACAGACTCCATTGCCAGTCTGCCATGACTAATTTCTTGTTTAACCTTTCATAGTTTCTACTGTCTGAACAGCACCTAGAACTGAGAGTTCCTGGACACACCTCCTGACAGTAGAAAATCCAAAATGTGTTCTTGCCCAACAAACACTGGCACTGCTTGTAAAGTCTGAACAGAGCGCCCTTATCTAACGAGGTGCGCTAAGCAGTCCTGCTTTAGCTGCCAGAGCTTCATTCTGCTGGATGTGGTACTCCTGGAATCTCATGGAGATCCTCTGTGTCATTTTTAAGTACTTCTGTAGGCAGTGGTCTGAGCAAGTCATCTAGAGGAATAGGGAAACAGAAAGGCTTCAAACAGTAATTAAAACACTTCCCCTAACAGGACCCAAAATATAATCATGTAACACTGATAAGCAATGTGATGACTACATCTCATATTCTGTGTTAAGCCTCAAGGTGAGAGCCTAGTTGTGCACCGTGGAAAATGGGAAGCTTAGTTTTTGAAGGATGTCTGGAATATCTTTTAATATAAATTCTCCTATGACAGTCCTTATGGAAAGCATCTCAGATCTACTAGATATTACCGTTTCTTTCCTGGACTCCTCTTGAGAAATTAAAGTATGTACAGCATTTTATTTTGCAATAAATAAGAAATGTATTAAATCAGTGTCTCTTTAAAGTTCTGTTTACAAGCACACGTCTTTGACAGCCAGTTGTTGTCTACTGTATGCTAGCTCAGTTTAACCTTTTCTAGTTCCTATTAGCTCTATCAGTCTTCTTGCACTTCCTTGGTTAACCTGCACAAAAGCAACCAGAGTACCCTCAAGTTCTCAGTCAGCTGGACAGAGAAATAAATACCTGGGCCTATTCCAACCATGGTAGTGTTTTTTAAATTTAGAGGTTTGGGGCAGGGGGGTTTAAGTGTAAAGAAAGAGTTCTGAGATGGTTTCCGAACAACAGTTTTACCAACTGGGGTATTGTGCATTGTGGTTCTAAGCCTTTGCTATCACTGTAAAAGTTAGCAAATTTAGATAGAAAGGAAAGACACTAAATTTGCCAGATTACTAGAAAACCTGAAATTGCTTTGATTCTGCTTAGCATGGAGGGATGTAAAAAGCAGAGGGGCTAAAAATGAACAAGAAAAAACGTATGCAGCTATGCATACCACCCATCCTTCTCTCTCCTTGACCTAGCATCAGCTATGGCAAAACCTGTTGAACAGGAGTCAAGTTCCACTAGGAAATAAACTCTGGAACTACCCCAAAGCCATTGCTCCCAGAGGGTGTGGTATTTGTGATATGGTGCCTGGGGAAGTCTAGACTTGCATTTCAGACTTGCTGTAGGGAAAAAGGTCAGAAGCTGTTGTTTCAAATGGAGACTCTCAAAGGAGATTCATGGAGGTATTAAGATTAATTATATAATAAGAAACTACAACTTTGAAGAGAAACATAGGAATTTCCATATAAGATCAGTCCAATGGTGCATCTAGACCACTGTGTTTCCAGCAGGGGCCACAGCCAGATGCTCTTCAAGAAACCCCATAATGGATAATCACTGGCAAAACTTACTTCCCATCAGAGATCCTTCCTAGCCCTCAATGGCTCCTGTGCTACTGACATGGCCCCTTTGCAGACCACAGAAAGAAAGAAAGAAAAAAAATAAAATAAAATAGGAATCTAAAAGTATTTTTGGGTCTAAATCTTTAATTCCCCTCCCATGACTGTTCACTGGTTTTGGATTTCAGGTCTTCAATGAAAGACTATATGAACTGTTACTTTTAAACAAATTCTACTAACACTTTGGGTAGCAGAGAAAGTGTGATCCTCTCATGGAAATCAAATGCCACCCAGAAAGGTAAAGAGTTGTGCTGCCAACACCTCTGCCAGTTCTGTTAACTGACACTCCTTGTATTGTTCAAGCAATTCAAAATGACTTGTTAAAAGATAGTACAAATCCTATCTAGAATAATTCTGACCTCCTATAGGTAATAAAAATTCTGTTAAAGCAGATGCAGAGATCAGGGAAACAAGGAATCCATCTTGGGAAGGTAAGAGACCTTTGTTTAGAGCAGCAGAACAAAAGCTGAAAGGAGACATGATTTTTAACTGCGCTGAGGAGCTGAAGTCCAAGGAGGCAGAAAATGCTCAAAAACAATGGTTAGTTTAAAACTTCAGCTTTGGTTTGTTTTTTTTTCTGCCAGCAGAGTCATGCAAAGTTTATTAGACTTTTAACCAACAAAATTATGAGCTTCTGAAAAGCCTCTCAACAGGAGAGGAGAGGTGAGGCAAACCCCATGCAACTAATGTAATTGAGAGCTTAATCTTTTTTGCAGATGTCTAGGATGTAATGGAGCTTCCTGTGATGCAGAAGTGGATTTAACAGTCAGAGCTCTAGAGACACTGCATTTCTGTGGCTCACTACAAAGCAGGGAACAAAGGCAGGTAAACAAGTATTTCAGTAGGATTCTACCTTCAAAGAATGGGATGCAGGCTGTAGGTAGGCAACTTCCATGTCCATAAAGATACCATCCATCAGAAGCTGAGGCACAAGAACCTCCACTGACAGCTCAGAGAATGAAATACACAGAATTGCAATAAGCAGCCAATATTAAAGCGAGATCAGGAAGACTCCCTTTGTGTACATACTGAAAACAGAACAATGACAAAACCTCAAGAGGTCCTAGCCCATAGTTTGTCTGTAGCTGATGATCTTAATACATGAAAAGCACTTTACTTTGGTTGCTTGGTTGATTTGTCTTTGCAAACAGATTGTTAGGATGCAAAGAAGTATCTGGCATCACCTTGGACATACCTGGAGAAGCAAAACTAGACAAGCTATTCCTTCCATTAAGTTGCTTCCTTTTTAACTTGGAAGCTACATTCCAGACTGTACTCCACTAAAGACTGCTACCTACCTGTTCAACTAGTTGAAAGATCAAAACTTCCTAAATTGCTTCTGAAACTCTAATGCTATACAGCAATTTTACCAAAGGGTCATTAAAAGCATTTACCTACCTCTTCTGGTTTAACTTCTCTGCTAGTGAAATCTTTTATGCAATCCAGGAAGCAGTTTTCTGTAATTTTATTGTATGTTCCAAGAAACTCCTTGAACTATAAATAAAAATTGGGCAATGAGTATTAAGAAAAATTTCTACATTAATTTTTCTTATGCACAGCTGCATGGGCCATTTCGTGACAGTAACGTTTCAAGAATGAGTCAGTAGAAAAATTTACTATTAGTCAGAATATGTAAGCACCAAATGCTGCTAGTATCTCAAAACAGATACTATACTGTTTGTCAATGGCCCAAATGTTTAAATTTTGGTTGCTACAGAACAAGAAATGTTTGTCCTCCTCTATGCCCTACACCTTTTACTCTATGTGACAAAGTAACAGATGATCTTCAAAGCCACCACTCATGAATACAGCATCTCACCTGCTTGATCTGATCAGCCTCTGAGATTTGCCCAGCCATATTCTACTGCTTGCGATTCAGTTGCCTGTTAGGAAGATAAAAGTCAAGTTTCACACAAAAATCATATATATGAACTGCACCATTTTACAACAGAATCAATTTCATACAGCCTTGAAGTGTGTTTAAATGTTGCTAGCAAACTTGCAAGCCATCCATTTGAAGGGAAGTTATCTATTTTAAATGCACTCAGTTAAAAATGTCCAGGCATGAAACTTTCACAGATACACCTGTTAACTACTGTCCTTTAGACGCTTTTTATTTAAGCCTTTCAAAGTGTTATAGATTTTTTTTTTTTTTTGCCATAAATGCTTTCAAACTCACACAGTACAACTAGGGTGGGAGTGGGAGGGAGAAGCAATAATATTTTCTAGCCTTACAGTTTCAGTGACTTTTGACGCCATCTGTAAAGACAGTAAGGAAGAAAAACAAGTATTGGAATCGTAGCCACTCTGAATAAATGCAGCATAGGACAGCTTGCAGAGATGCAGATGCCTGGTTTCTATGTAACTACATTCTCACCAAACACTTAAACTGGAGCAAATGTTCTGGTCATTGAACATAGTGAGTTAAATGTAAAAAACCACAGAAGAATGAGAATGGCCTTAAAGGAAATGAAATACACAAAGAAAAAAGGAAGAATGAACAACTATGGATCCAAGAATTTAAGCTATTATCCTCATGGAAGACTCACATTCCTAATACAACACAGTCAATGAGGCCTGAAAGCATCCCTGCTGGTTTCCTAGTAGAATACTGAAAGGTAGTCTTCCTTTTCCCTTAATTTACACATTATCTAAGACCTATCCCAGATGATAATGCAAAGTAATATTACATGTTAACAAGAACAAGATGCTTCAGTTTAACTCGTGTCAACTTGTGGAAGAAAAATTAGCACTGAAGTGCTATCTCTTTGTGAAAAAAAGTCCATTCAGCCCTTTAGCGAGGGCTACTTACAGTTAATCCTGTATTATGTTTTGACAAATTTTGAGCAAGACATTAATGTTTTAGAAATCTTAAGCTATTCTAGTTTCTTGGCAGGAGTAAGGGATAGGATAAGCAAGCCTTCTAAACAAAAACAAAGAGACAATAATAATTTGTACAACAGAAAGAAAACTAAGCAACTAAAAACAGCACTGTGGAGCTGTCACAAGTGTGCATTCTCCCAACACTCCCTTCCAGCAGCAAAGGGATTATAACATCAGCCTTTTAGCATTATGCTTTGCCACTGCACAGTAAGCCAGTTTGGGGACTGGAGGCAAAGAGCACGTGATATTGAATTTAAGACGCATACCCCCACAACCAAGAATTCATTATAGGCAGATAAGTTGCACAGGTTACTCTTAAGGAGAGCCTACGGTTGCTCAGCAGGGGATACTCAGGTTAATGTAATAATCTAATTTGTTTTAGGAGAACTGGACATGACTTTGATTTGGTACAACCTCTGAAAATGGATGGTGACCCCACTTGAGATTTCTCAGCCTATTAGAAGGAAAATCAGTGACAATTCTATAAAGCAGATTAAGTAGATTATCAAACAGTTAGAAAACACAGAGAACAGGAAAGACTTTTGTCCTCTCCCAAGCACAGACAGTTAAAGACTTCAACTGTCAGTGCTGTTTTCCCACACTCAGTATTGCTTCATTATGCTTGTTTGCAACAAACCCCATCCTTTATTCTTCTCCAACTAGTTTGCCAAGCTTAAAGTTAGATTTACTGAACTGCAGTTCCACAAAGCTTTTACGCTTGCACTTGGGAGATAGTTCTAATTTAAATCAGCACAATGACACTGTCTGATTTTAAGTGTCTGAAGTTCTTGTGCTACAGGTATTTTACACTTTCCACACAGATAGCAGTCAAATGCTATGGCTCTACTGCACCACTTCAGTAGCCATAAATTATAGCTGCTTGCCTTAAACATCTAAAACTGCACTACCGAAACATTCCCAGAATATCTGGTTTATTCTTCAAGTCTATTAAATATATCATTTCAAATTTTCCCGTTGTTTGTCCCCTTTCCATCCAGCCTGTGGAACAAGAAAAAAAATAAATGACAGAAGAACCCATTGCAGGGCTCTGCACCTCAGCTAATGTACCACAGAGCTTGCAAAGCTGCTCAAACAGCTCCAGCATGCTTCAGGTTTAAGCCTACAGAGCCTAGATTACTTTCCTCTGGGCGAAACATGGTTTGAGAATTTAGCACTGCACTTTTAAACATGTCACACTGAAGAAAGCAGTTATCTCTAAATAAACTTCTGTAACAAGGGCCACATGGTCTGCATGTGCCAGTTCACCAGGAAAGTACCAACAGCCAGGAAGTCTCCCTTCTTGAAGGCCCTGGAGCTCTTCCATAAAACTATGAGAAAAAAATACCTATGAGATAAACAGGCCGCAAAAATAATCACATAAAATTCAAGGCAAAAAAGGCTTCCTCCTCATTTCACATACTACTTTCAGTGTTTGGAGACACATGGTGAGATGAGAAAGGGACTGGTCAGAAGATGACTGGACAATAGACTGTACCTACTGCACAGATTATTATAATTCACGATCTCATGGCTGGGGGCTAGACCCTGTTCTGAAGACAAGAGAGATCAATAGCAGATTTCCCAAGGCTGAGGTTACCATAGTCTGAAATCAGACACCTGAGAACCTCTCTGAACAGGCTGAACACACCCAAGGGTGACTGTCCTGGGAGAAAACACATGTTTTTCTGTAAGTGATTCCCTATTTAAGTTAGATTAGGCCTGACTGATACTTTTGACACAGTAACATCAACCACTGACTTGAAGTGGCTAGAGAGAAAGCAATTTCATCGTGATTTTGTATACTTGTCTCCGGTTTTTTAACTAAATCCTTCAGCTTTTACTTTCAAGGGCACCTTGAGCTTCTCTGCCCAGGGAGACCCCCGCTACGCCAAGCCCCGACCAACAGCGCCGTTACGAGCAGAGGACCAGACACCGGCACCAAGACAACTCCAGAAGCGCAACGCGGTTTCCTTCACCCACAGGAGCTCTTTGATCCCTCATTCCCGTCGAGCCGAGCGGAGCCAAGCCCAACGTGCCCCGGAAGCGGCCGGCCGCAGCCTGCTATACCTCATGCTATACCTCACCGTTTGAGGGCCCCGCCAGGGCCCTCCCACCCGCAGCGGACCGTCAGTAGCGGCGGTGCCCGCACTCACCCTCAACGCATGGAGCCCCCGCGCAGGAAGGAGAATCAGCGCGCACTCACCTACTGGCTAGCTTACACTCCCGCCGGAAGCGCAATGCTCTTATCTGTCCCCCAGGCTGCGCTACTGGAAGCGGGCAGGGCTCGGGAGCGGGTTTCCTTCCGGACACTATTGGGGAGCAGACTACGCGCACGCGTGAGAGGCTGCGGCGGCGTGCCGTTGCCATGGCAGCACGTGCTTCCGGCACGGGCGGCGGGCGGGACTAGAGTCCGCCATAGCGCCGGGCAGTGCAGTCGTGTCCGTTGCTCGGCGGGAAACACTTTCCCGGAGCCTTCAGGCCGCTTTCGTTGCGCGGGAGCAGGCGGTGGGGCGGCGGCCGCCTTAGCGCCCGGCCCGCACGCATGGCCTCTTTGTCAGGATGCTGCTTTGGACTCACCTCCAGAGCTGCGTGACGAGATCCTCATGGACACGGAAAGCAGCTTCAGCCTCAGCCCGGACTCCTTGGCCAGCCTCACGGCGGGCGACGTGCTCATTCACTCCACAGGTGTTCAGAGGGAGAAGCCCGCTGAGGCTGCGACAGCAGCTGGTGGCCGCGTGAGGAAAGTGACTATCGCTGTCAGGAAGCTGTGTGAAGCGGTTGCTCCGTGCCAGGCCACCGGCTCGGCTTTGCCTGACCGCGGACAACCCTGCGCCCCCGCCTCAGTGTCAGCGAGCAGGGCCCCGCATGGGGTAGTAACCCCAGGCCCCCCCCCAGGTGCGTGACTTACGGCGAGCCCGCAGCTTCGGGCCCAGCTAAAAGCGCTGTGTAGTGTTTTCAGTCAGGCAGTAGCTTCGTAACTAAGGAATGTTTTTCTTCCGAAAATGCTAGCACACTTTCAAAAGTCGTGTTTGTATGTTTTCCCAAGCTGTGTTTTGCACGTGAAAAGTGGATTGTGCAGAGTGAGGTGGTCAGTCATAGCTCTGCTAACAGAACTCCAGTCCTCACTCCAGATTCCTAGTCCTTAATTATTAGCTAATTTTCACCTTTATCATAGAATCATCATAGAGTGGTTTGTGCTGGAAGGGATGTTAGAGATCATCTAGTTCCATCATCTGGTGCCATGGGCAGGGACACCTTCCACTAGACTAGGTTGCTCAAAGCACCATCCAACCTGGTCTTGAACACTGCCACCGATGGAGCAGCCGCAGCTTCTCTGGGCAGCCTGTTCTAATGTGCTACCACCCAAACAGTGAAGAGCTTCTTCCTTATGTCTGCTAATTTCATAAATATACTGGGCAGGAAGGTTTTAGGCATCATCAGAGGATGAAACTGTATATGTGTTCAGGGATCAAAGTTAAGTTAAAGAAGGTTAAGAAGATTGATGCCTTTCTTGTATGTCACAGTTTTTAATGCAGCTTGTAGCTCACTGTTTTAGAACTATTGTATCTCTTCAATTGTATGCCCAAAGTATAATCAGCAAGCAGATTTGTGCCAAACATAATATTGCTCCTGCCAACAAACAGCTTACAGTATTCCCAGTATTTGGGCCTTCTTAATGTTTTATGGAATTGTGTGAAAAAATCATGGCAGTCAGCTGAAGTTCCAGACGACCGGAAAAGGGGAAATGCAACCCCCATTTTCAAGAAGTGGAAAATGGATGACCCGGGGAATTACAGACCAGTCAGTCTCACCTCTGTGCCTGGCAAAATCTTGGAGCAGATTCTCCTGGCAGCCATGCTGAGGCACATGAAAAACAACAAGGTGCTTGGTGGCAACCAGCATGGCTTCACTAGGGGGAAATCCTGCCTGACCAATTTGGTGGCCTTCTACAATGGGGCTACGGAACTGATGGACAGGGGTAGAGCAGTTGATGTCATCTACCTGGACTTGTGCAAAGCGTTCGACACTGTCCCACACGACATCCTTGTCTCTAAATTGGAGAGACATCAATTTGATAGGTGGGGCACTCGGTGGATAAAGAACTGGCTGAATGGGTGCACGCAGAGTTGTGGTCAGTGGCTCAGTGTCCGGCTGGAGGCCAGTGACGAGTGGTGTCCCTCAG
>NDXB01013650.1:4356-23044 GCA_002631895.1 Agapornis roseicollis
TTTTTTTTTTTTTTGAATAATGGTTGGGATTAGGTTCTTATAGGAGTAAGTGCACCCAAAGTTTTAATTTTTCTCACGAGTCAGTAAGTACCTTCAAGCAATGCATCTTCCAAAACCAAGAGGATTTAAATGATTAGGAGCATTAGACAGCTTGGCTTACCCTGACTACTGATCTTAGATTTCTTGGATTTGCCTGAAAAACCTACAGACAAGACATGTATCAAAATTGCCTTTCCATATTTTTTTTTTAAAAATCACTAATCCCTTGTTCCAGGTAGTTCTATAGAAGTATTGACCAGCAATTTGTTTTGTTGTTGGTTTTGGGTTTTGTTTGTTTTGTTTTGGGTTTGTTTTTTATTTAATGCTCATTACATTAGCATATATAAAAAAAAAAAAAAAAAAAAAAAAAAAAAAAAAAAAACAAAAACAACAAAATTNAATATTGACCAGCAATTTGTTTTGTTGTTGGTTTTGGGTTTTGTTTGTTTTGTTTTGGGTTTGTTTTTTATTTAATGCTCATTACATTAGCATATATAAAAAAAAAAAAACAAAAAAACAACAAAAAAAACAACCCCAAAACAGTCATTCTATTAGTGTTTTACCAACAAATGCAATAATTTTCTATATGAGAAAAATGAAGTACAGAACGGAATTGAGTTGCTTACTTTCTGTCACTGAAGGCCACTTTGAATTTAATTTTCTTCTGGTGAGATTGATTTTTTCCCAGAGGGAGTGTTCTCTCTGTCATGATGATATACATGTAGAATAAACTTCAGCAAACCTGTTTTCAACTTTATAGAAAATAATTACAGCATCTTGGTAATCAGGCTCAAGTTTCTGAAGACTTTTGAATCCCTTATTGTGCTGTTTATTTTTGCCTAGTTATACAGATAATGGACATATTCTTCTAATGCATTTTTGAAAAAACCCAATTTAGTCTTTGCATGGGTTCATGGATATTCTGCAGTAGCATAATATAGACAGAATAGTATGTTTTTATTTCTATGTGTTATAATGCCTCAACTAAAGTCACATGTTCGCAGTTAAGGGTATTTCATGTCTTTAGGACACTGAACTCATGTGAAAGTGTCTTCAATTGTATGCATTAGTTTTGGTCAAGTTTTTGAGCCAGTGTAATATTTTTTGTAATTCAACTTAATACTACTTGCAAGAATCTTGATAACTTTCAGTTACAGATTACTAGAGACAAAGATGTCTTTTAGTGTTTTGTTGTTGGGTTGGGTTTTTTTGGTCTGTCACTTGCCTCACAGGAACAATAATAGCAGCAAAAGTTGCTCATTGTTGAAGCAGTTTTCCTGTTTTGACGGATTAGTCCTGAAGTATGCCATTCTTCTAAATAAAATAAAGGATGCTGCTGCCATACCAGATCAAGGCAAGTCAGACACTTAGGTAATGCGGGACAGACCAAGGAAGCAATCTTTGATTTGAACACAGCTGCTCCTCAAAAGTATGCTTGCGTGACACTACACGAAGAGCTGTAGATTCTGTTGGGTTCAGAGGGAGTCGGTGATGCTTATTAAATGAGTTAATCAGGAAATTGAGTATAGGGGTGAATTATTTTCTCATAGTAGCAATTATTTTCAGCAGTCTATTTGGCTAGAAATAGTGGTTTTGGTTGAAAAGATCTGTGATCGTAAATAAGTTTAGTAAATGGCAGTAGGCAAGATACTTGAATATGCAACATAGAATGCTGTGTTAATTCAGTCATAACTATGTTTGGTTTTAACCATATACCGCCTTAGAGTATATGTAGTAAGAAATTTTCTGTCATATGAACTCTTCCAAAGAATGTGATGATAATGTAAGTGCTAATAGATAAATACATTAAAGTATAAAGTATTTTCAAATTAATTTGTATATCAAATTTTCCTGTGGCCTTTTCCAAGGCACTTTTGTTCATAGTAGAAGATCCTATTGGAATCTAGTTCTAGTAGCAAAACAACTAGCCTCAGATGTACTTTGATGGTGACTATGTTTAGTTCATGAATTTTTTTTAAAAAACAGTAGGAAGCCATATTATTAATCCCTTAATTTAAATGTATATTTTATTCCAAAGAACAATCAAATATTAATTTGTTTTGTCTGCTACAGATAAAGGTTCAGAAATATTTATATGCAGGGAATTCAGAGATGGTGCTAGGAATTATTCCCTATTGCACAGATCTAAGTGTTTAATAATGCTTTTGATATTGTATGCAACCACATTTATATTGTGACACTAAGCAACTTCTTATATATATCTCTCAATTCCAGAGTGTGCTTCTCTAGACAGAAATACTTAAGGATCTAAAATTTTAAAGTTATAACTAAAACTTTCTTCTATCAATTTGGACATTCTACCCTTAATATTATGTATATTATTAATAATATTAATATTAATAATATATTATTAAATTGAAATTTATTGTCTATGGTCTGTTCAGTAGACATGTTTATATGTCTTGCTTATTTTACTGTGACAAAACACAGTAAAAAAGAAAGAGTAGGGCTTTCTAAAGAGTAGTCTGTAGAAGAGAGTTTTAAATTCATCTACACTGCCCATTTAGGCATGATTAACATATTACTCATTTGAAGAGGTATTTGCCTGGCAAACTAGTAGCCCTTCATCAGTTTGCTAGTTTACTTCTTATATTAGACACTCCCTCAATAATAGCATGTGGATTTTCCTCTGGTTCTGTATATACATCAGCAAGATCAGTTATCAGCATTTTTTTCTTAAATATTCTCTGACCATTCTGCTTAAAGCACTTGGATGATGAGACATGCATCTTCAGAGAAATTTAAAAAGCTTGACTTTCATTTATTATCCTGTACTTGCTCTTTTGGGATCTGGGATTGTAGCTTCTGTTACTAGCAGTATGCAAGTTCTCAGTCTGCTTCTTGAAACTGGAGGGTGAAGAATACAGTAGTAGAAGAATTACTTTCTTTTAATTTAAACTACAGGTGAATAATTCAATCTTGAAATAAATAGAGTGTGTTATTCATTAGTCTTCTCAGCCTGAAACTTTTCTCTAACTATAAATACATTTTAAAGATTTTAGAGAAAAATGCTTCTGACTTGGAGAAACAATATATCTATGTAAGATTCTACTGTCTTTATATAAAAAACATATTTCAAGCAGTTAAATTACACATGTGACACTTCTTTAGTGAGTTAATTTTGTAATTTTAATTATTTGTTAAAATTGAATTTTATCTACAGTCTTGAAACTCTAAGCATAAAAATTTGGACTGAATTGCATATTAAATGTGCTTGCAACTGCCATATAATGACACTAGTCTTTCCTGCATGAAGATAGATTTTAAAGAGAAAAGATGCTCAGAATAAGCATGCCAGAATGAGCAACAGAGAAGATGTTTTGTAACAATATTTTGACAGAAATATACTATAGAAAATCCAAGTTAAAGATGAGGCATAATGTCTTGCTTTGATCAGTGACCAGGATAGAAGAGCTAGTTGTTAGTGGATGGCCTGGTTTCTGAACAAGAAACAAACAAACAAAAGAAATCTAACCTGAATAAAAAATGGTGTCTTCATACTGCTTTATGTAGCTTATTTGCAGAAAAATTCATACACACTCATATTACACAGATTTAACATATTTGGGAGAATTACTAGTTATGGCTTTAACTTAATTTAGGTGGTGTTAATCTTCTATGTTTTCTGCTTTGAGAAGATGAACTTTAGGTCATGACAAACCTGCAAAGGAGTTGGGAATGTACTTTCCCAAAGCTGATAACCTATCCAGCAACTCTGAAAGGAAATTTCAGTTTTGTATGTTTCAGTGCTCTAAAATGGTTGTAGTTGTCAACTGCAAAATAATATGCAAATGAAATTGAATCTCATCTGTAAACAGTTGGAAACATATTCAATCAAAGCTTTAATTTTGAATAAAAAGCAGTTTAATGTTAACATTGCAGAACAAAGTTAATAACTGCTTAATTAACTCCAGTGAAGACTAACAGTGAAGTTGCTTGAAACTTGAAAGGCTTTACAAAACAGTAACTTGAAAATCTGCTTGCTCATTATAGCAATGACATGCCCCTTAACACTACATTTATTGAGGAGGCACATATCTAGTCTTTATTCTGCAACTAGATAAGATAATAAATAATAATCTCCTGCAGTTGGGGAATAAATGGAATTAGAGATGTATGTATGTCTATGGAGATATGGTATTGGAATCACAGAAACATGGTGGGATGGCTTCTATAACTGGAGTGTTGGAATGAAAGATTATAAGTTCTTTAGGAAAGACAGGCCAGGCAGATGGGAAGGGGATGTAGCTATTTATATGAATTTCAGCAAAATGTGAAAAAGTTACAAAACGGAATTTTGTAGTTTCAGACACTTTCTATTGTATTTGAATAAGCTGATCCCCATAGAGGGGTTTTGTTTGTTTTAACTAATGCAAATAGAAGATTTAACATGGACTAAGTTTCTTGTTGAAATACTAACAAAGTAACAAAAGTTGATTTGAAGCAATTGAGCTTGACTTGCAGAATTTAGGCTTACAATAACTTCATAAGCAGTTTTTTAAAAGAAACTCAGTGCATGCTGATTGATATGATAATGTTTTTCTACAATTAAGTAAGTCTTGGCAAGTATGCATAGTAGAAAAAAGGTAAGAAGTCATGTTAAAAATTGCCTTATTTTTCATATGGCATAAAAATCAGCATTATAGTAATTTATTTATTATTATATTGGAGGAAATTAAACAATGTATTTTCTTGGTGTAGTTACTTGAAAGACAGAAATACATGGTTCTACAAAATAATTGCATGCTGAAATTATTAATATTGAATAGAAAGAGCTACAGCATCAACAGTTGGGAAAGCTTCTGTCATGGCCAGCTTTACCTTTGGTGTAACTCCCACACACAGCTTTGAAAATGTATCTATCAACAGCTGTCGGCTTAAATGGTAGCTGTAGAGTGAATTCTAACTTCTTTGACTTTCTGAAAAAGGAGTCAGTCACTGTGTGGCTTATTAACATAATTAGTTGTCATAAAGATGCAAGCTTAAAGATGTACGTGCTAATTAGCCATCTGAAATCTGATGTTTCTTCCCCTACCCTTCCACCTTTCCTTCCCCCCATTAATCGTTTTTTGGGTTTTGTTTGGTTTTTTTTTGTTTTTTTTTTTTGAGAAGTGAGGATCACACAATTACTTCTAAAAATCTTTGGCTCCAATCTTCTTTCTCCCTGGGATGAAGGATGACCTGGGGAATTCAGCTAAGCAGAATAAAATTCAGATAAAAAGTTCAGGTAGAATTCAGATTTCACATTGCAAAAAAATTATTTATGTGTATGTTGATCTTTGTGGAGTCTGTGGAAGGTGGCATTTTTCATGTTTTTAAATGGATCTTTTCACACTGTTGGGAAGATGATAAAATGTCAATAAGAAATTAGAAGCTAAATACTTATTTCCCCTTTATGCATTACAGGAGTCTTTCTCATAGTTGAGTGTAATATCATCTTTGTCATCTTGTGGAAAAATCTGTAAATAAATTTGCTTATCCTGTCACCAGGTTTGAACTGCATAAAGGAAACTTATATCCAGTTATGTTCTGAATCCCCAGTGAAATCAATAGGAATCACATGGATTAGGTGCCTACAAAGATTCTCTGGTACTTAAGTGAATCTTAATGACACAACTACCTTCTGCCTTTTAAGAAATGCTTTCATATTTCTGCACAGGGGTAGGGAAAGTATTCAAATGTTCAGGATATCAAACTTGAACAAGGATGTTCCTTTTTAGCAGAATGCTTTTATTGCTGCTATCTTTTTCAGGCTTTCCTGTCACTACTTCTAAAAATTGTTTACATACTGACATATTTTGTAGTGTAAACTCTGGCATCAAAACTTATATTCATGGTGCAACATTTCTTGAGATGAGCTTAGTGTTGTGGCATTCAAAACAAAGGTTTTGACTGATAGAGCAATCTGTAGTTCAAGATGTTTGTTTCATGGGGGAAGGAAAAACTGTGATTCAATAATGCTTATTTTTAGCTATCTGCTCCCAGTAAGAGGAAATAGAGCCCAAGAATGGTAAAAGAGGCTTCTGTTGGAATGAGATGCTTTGCAAGGACAATCCTGCTTCTTTACCATGAAGCTGACGACAGAAAACAAGAGATGCCCTCAGCTCTGGATAGTTTGAAATTTAACCTAAAGTGCATATATTTAGAATATTTTCTTATATTAACAGCACTGCTTATTTTAAAATTGGTAGTCACCATCTTTTTCCTCACAACTTCATGCAGAACTCATTTGGGAAACAGTAGACCTGGGGTTTGTATCATTTTTTAGTGGAAGGTTAAATGCCATGTCTCCTAGGAAAATACCCTATTCACCTAATTAATAGCCAAAGCAGGCTCTGCTAGGCTCTGCAACTGTGTAAATATCATCAAACAGAAGCAAAGAAAAAGGAATAAAGTGGTAAGAAGGTCTTGCTCCTTGTTCTTGCTCCCGGAATTGGTTTCACAATTTACTGTTGGATCAAATATATTAAATTGTCCTCTGCTTTTGAGCTGGGAGTCCTCAGTTTCAAGTGAGTGGACTTTAGGACTTCTCTGTTTCACTCTCTGTTCTTTTGATGATGTGACTGTTTCTCAAAGAGAAAGCTTGAAGCTAGCCCTGTCTGATTTGGCATATAAGATGCTGATTAGGGCTCTTTTGCATGTTCACAATTGGACTCCTTGGAGGATTTGGTCACTGCATTTGTGTTCTATACGCTAAAGAATTTGGTAAATTTTCTTGACTACAAATGTAACTGTGCAAAGACACAAGAAATTAAACGCTCAGAACATTTTTGAGCTCAATAAGGAACCATGTTGCAAATTAAAGCACCCTCAAATTGGGAGACAAATGCTGAGCAGAGTTTTGTGGATTCAGTTTAGGGATTATCTAAAATAATATTGAAGAGCCTAAATCCTGACTTGGATTTAAGTGTTGATGAATACTAGCACATTGCCAGAGAAGTTTGGCACTAGCCTTTCTGTTACTGCCACCAAGATTTAAGGACAAAAAGTTTTATATTTTTTGTGTAGTACTTAAATACTTAAAGATGTAGCTGCTACAGGGTGCATATAAACAGTTAACAGCTCGGAGCTTATTAACAGTAAGCAAGCAGCAAACTGGTGAAATAAAAATCCCACCAAAATAAAACAAAGTGTTAAAATAGCAGGCAACTGCAACTGCAGACTTTTGTAAGAGGGAAGAAATACACCTGCTTACTGTGTCACATTAAAACACTGACAGCTGCATTTCTTCCAGCATGAAGTTGATTTTGCAGAGTATGATTATGTTGGAAGTGAAACCTAAAAGTATAAGTCAGCATTAGCATATATTTAAAATTATTTTCTTGTGTGACTATGGATTGGGAGAGTAATATCAGACTGAATATGCTGCATGTCTGTTTTCATTCCCTAGAGAGTTAAAAAGTCAAACAGAAAGAGCCCCACAGCAATGTAATACGAGCATTCAAACTGATCCATCACCCCAGCTCTGTCTTATTGCTACTGTAAATTTAATTTTTATAGTTGTTTAAAGGAGAAAGGTTAAGAGGATGTAAAATTTAGGTTTGAGAAATACATTCATTTAAAACCAAAGCCAAAGCAGACCTCCGAGCCATATAATTCATATTATGATATGATATTTACAACCTAAACAACATACGTTGTCGTTGCCTATTCATAGTAAGAGACTGAATGAAGCTCTAATGCTAGAAGAAATTATGAACATTGATGAGGTGAGGCATGTTCAGCTAATAAAAGTGAAAATGAGATTTGAATGATAAATATTATAGGAAATCAAGAAAGCTCTGCAAGGGAATATACTTACAGGTTTAGTAAAAAGTTGAAGTGCATAAGAATCAGTATCATTCAGAGTAGCTATGGCAAGTGAACTACATGTGTTCATGCTAACATCAGAGCAAAATTTTGCAAAATAGTTTTTGAGGTCACAAAAAATCTGGCAAGGATCCTCAGCTGGCAACCCCCCTCCCCAGATTGAAATGGGTTTGAATTTGTCTTGACATTAAAAATTGAGTAGTCATCAGAACATGGAATATGGCAAAAAATGTTTCAACTAACATTTACAGAGATGTACATGTATAAAGAAGTATAGTACATGTTCTATATAACGGTGGAGTACTGAACTAATTATTTTTATTTATGCAACTCTGCACCATGCATTAGTGAACAAAGTAAACACTGCTGCTGCTTCTGCCTCTAAATTATTATAATATCAGCAGAAAAGGGGAGTTTTAAAATTGCTGACATACCTAATACATCAATCTAGGAGCCAAACCTGGAAGAGAACCCTCTGTTCTACATCACATTTGTTTCTCTGTGTACTCACTACAGGTCAGTTTTCAGCACCCTGCCTCCTTTGTTTTGCTACTTTCAAAGTAGTGGATGCTTTTAGTTCCATTAAGAGAATAGTTGGCTCCTAGCTAACTAATTTATTTGAAACAGCTATTAGCAATGAATGTGTATGGGTACATTTTAATTTTTAGATAATATCTTCTCAAATTTATCTGGAAAGTTATTATCTGAATTTGAAATGGTAGAACATTGAGTTAGGTAATTGCAGGATTATAACTGCTCCCAGCCATTTTTAATGGAGTTATAAAATTAGAAAATATGATCGTAAGTCTTCTATGGCAAGGATGCAGTGAGATTTGCTTAAAATCCTATAGTGTTTTTAAAAAAATAAAATAAAATTTTCATCTATGCTGGAATTTTGTTCTTGCCATTAGATCTGAGAATTTAATATATGCTCAGAGACAATTCCAAGGTTTATTCTATAATAAGAATCTTTCAATTGCAGTCTTTCAATAGAAATTCTACTGTGCATTGGTTTAGGCTCTGAGGGCCCTCTTTATAAAAGCATTTTGTTACCTAAAGATGTAGATGAGTCATTGATGCAGGTGGTTTTGAAAACCCTAACACACTGATATGCTTTTAAAACTGTGTACTTATTTGCTGTATGAAAACTTTATGCCACTGAAGGTGTTTTGCATTGAGTTGCCAAGATTATCAACTCTAGAAGGTCTGTGGAGAATAGAAGACAGCAAATCATCTTAATTATGTAAGTCTCCCAAAGAAACATAATTAAAAATGTAATTTGCCCCATTGCATGGAACAAGTTTTAACATGAATGCTTCAGTAAACAGATCCACCTATATAATTAAAGAAACACTCAAAATCTATTTAAAGCTCACAGAAAGAGAAATATAAGGCCAGCTTAGTGTTTCATCCCACTGTCATTTTCGTTGCCAATTAGACACAGATGTATGTTACATAAATAAGGAAAAATGAGTGTGATGGATGTGATTATTATTCATCTCAAACATCCTTTTTCTTTTTTCCTCCCTGTTCTAATTAGGTAGTTTCCAGCTGTTCAACATTTGCTACTGAGATATGCCATTGGAGAATCAGATACCAAACAAAACACAACCATTCTGATTGCCGCATTCTTGTAAAATAGAATTAGAAATGTTATGGTAGACAATTAAACAGAGTTAAATAGACAAAAAAAAAATAATCAGTACTGCAACAAAAACAGCAAAGAGGAAAACGCATTTAAACTTAATAAAGAATGAAAGCCATATATGCAATGGAAAGAGAATGTAAGGTCTCTTGCAAAAAATAAGTGACTTTTTGCAAATTAAAATTACTCATATAATTCTATAATGTTAAAAAGCATCATGAACACAGAAGCAACTGCATCTTTCCCTAAATTAGCTGTAGTTGAAGCTAACATACTTAAAAATGGGCTGGACTCCTAAAGAAATCAAACTGGAAAATTGGTAGCAAAGTACAGCTTTACAAATTTAGGCTTGTCTGGTTTGCAGTTTGATGTGATTCCACATGGAATGAGAGAAAAATACTTCACCCACTCTAGAGCAGGTAATGAATCCAAAACTAACAGGCAGTTGATGTTGGCTAAAGAAGTGTGCTTCCCTACAGAGACATCAATTGATTGTTAGTCTGATTAGGTAACAGAGAAAGTAGTCACAGGGACCTTTTGAAGTATATGATGTCACAGATTTCTTACTCCTCACTCTTAAGTGCATTAGTGTTTTTATATGCATGTATTTTCTAACACAGTCTGTTTACTTGCTCGCTCTTAATTAATCCACAAATTCCATGCTTGGTCTGAGTTTTACAATGTGTGGGGTGTTTCATTTACTGTGGACACCTGCTTTTTTGCTCTCTCCCTGTAATCCTGAAACTGACAGAGATTTGTGTTTGTGTTTGTATCCCCATGGCTTCTGTGATTATCTTGTGCTTGCCATTAGGATATACACAAATAGAATATATATGCATAATGCTTTCAGAACTACTTGTTGTTCATGTCTATTAGGTAGGGCAGCAACACCAGTACATAAGCAAAGTTGTTTTGCAATACAAATAATGAATTGCTTTTGTTATTTTGTTTGTTTAAAAAGTCTAGGATAGGCATCATATATGGGAAGCCAATATATGGCAATTTTATTCAGCTGCTGTTGAACTTCTGGTTTCCTTTCTTTATTTAAATATATGCAGCAGTTTGAAGTATTTTTCATGGGAGAAACATTAATTACTAATATTATGAGATTCTCTGCCACTTTCCAACTACAGTATTGCCAGCCTCCCCCATATGCTGGCACCTGAATTGTGTCTGCATGGAATTTGCTGGTTGAGTGGCAGGAGACCACCCACCAGCAGCTGATGGCCATCAAGTACCAGCACCCAGTGCTCTTCTGGATGGGATGGATGCACCTGCACAGGCTGCCCATGCCCAGAGAGTTAACACAGGTGCTGGAGTATTCCCTGATGGTCTCAAACCTGCTAATTAGTGTTAGAGGCACCTGCTGCTGCTACTCTCTGTCACCTTCACCCAATTAAGAAAGCAAGATTCTTCTCCCAGGGCACAATGTTTGCTTGTTTTCATCCCTGATGTCTTTCCAAAGGATTAATAAGATTTTAAAAGTGTTCTTCCTTGAGTTTCTTACAGCTGCACAGTTTCTGAGCACGTAGCAGCATGTTGCTGTTTTGTTGATCACCAGTAAATATATAGAGACTTGCAATTGTAAGTACTGGGGATTGATTTAATTATTGATGAATAAAATCCTCTCAATGTTCACAGTTCAAGAAACTAATATAAATGTTGAAATACCTCTTTGCTTTCTGCAATTAGACAAAATGTTGCAAAGACTTAAAACTCTATTGCTAAAGGAAGGTATGTAGGAAAAATTAAAGTATGCAATCTGAGCATTCAGGAATTTTTAAAGCAGAACTTCAAAGTTATTGCTGTTGTTGGAAGAAGTTTACAATTCTGGAGAAACTTGTCATTAAATACTTGTGGCTTTTTAGTATTGTTTCCATTGCTAATCATGAAATATTGTTTTGAGATATGCTAGCTAAGTTCTTTATTCTTATTAATTGTAGGCAAATATTAAAACTTCATGGGTTTTTTAAGTGCTGAATTTTAAAATTTTGCCTGCTTATAATGTCTTATCTGGTAAGAGCTGCATCTTTCTTTATAGATTTGGTCATATGAACTGTAAATGTTTGTTTAGTATTTTTTGTTCTTAAGAGTTTTTTCACTAAGGGAAGAGGATAATCTGCCAATTCAAATCTTATAACTTTTGACAAAATTATTTATTGACCAAATTTCTGGGGACAAACTTGCTAGAGAAGACTTAATTTGACAATTTTTTTTTTTTTAATTTCCTGGATTTCTCCTATTTACTGCTGCACAGGGGTGGCTGAGCTTTTATCTCATTAATAGTGTTTAGAGGAATTATTTAGATGTGACTGTTATTGTTTCTGTTATGTGTCTGAAATTCCAAATGTTTATCAGATGACAGCAAAAAAACTCAAACAATTTAGGACAAGGTTTTCAGCTGTTACTGTGCCTACATTTAATGCATATATGCTCAAATTAGATAGAAGTGAATGTTAGACTCTTTCTCTTCATCATGCCTTATAGGTTCATGTGTTCTCCAATTTAAGGTTTTATTCTGGCCTAGTGGTAATATTTCTTCTGTGCCTCCTTGCACAAAAACTGATGTTCATCTATCTTCTCAGCTTCTATTTGATGCTCTCTTAAGTATTGTTTTTGCTCTTAACCAAGCTTGAGGATTAAAATAACATTCAAAAATGTTTGCTTAAAAGATATTTATGTCAGACTAGGCGATCATGGATATCAAGCTGTTCTAACATCCTGGGAAGTCACATACAAAAGCTATTTTAAACAGCCATAGATTTAATCAGTGTTTTCAAAATCCCACATTCTTGGCAACGGTATTTGATTTATGCACAGTTCATTCTCTATAATGACTGTTATTTTGGCTTTGAAACAAAGCATATTGTGGAAAAGCAGTGACAGAAATTTAGAAGCACTGGCATTTAGAGAAAATAATGACTTGTGACTTTTATGTAATTTTGGGGTTTTTTTTTGTTGTTATTCTTCTTTTTCAAATTGCTTTCCATATCTTTACTGATAGGAGGAGTAAGCAGTCAGAACCCAAAAACTGTGGTGATGGGAAGGATAAGCATGATCAGTTCTGGTGTTTCTGAAGTAGAAAATGAAGGATTGAACTGTATGACATCGTTATAGGTGATAAGCTTAAGGGAGTCTTATTCTCCCGTCATCCTACCACTCCCTCCAAACCAAGGCATATCAAATGAGCTATTTTTAGTGGCTAAGATTCAGGTCACTACCTTGTGTAAAACCTATTTCTTTCATTTATTTTCATTGAGCTATAACATAGTTTGGCAAAGAGCAGTGGAAATGGAGTTGAGCATCTCTGCTTGCAGAGACTTGAACATGAATAATATATAATTGTAACTGAAATGATAAACTTTGGCATGCTTTAGGATAAAATGTTCAGTCAGAACTTATGCTTCAACTGAGTTGTTGTAAGAACTTTTGTTGCAGGAGGTAGATAGCTTAAATAAAACATTAATCACTAAAATAATTAAATCTTGCCAAAAAAATCAAGGAAAAGAATCCGTAATTTTATTTCCCTGTTCTTCCAAATAGAATTTATATTGGTTAACTTAATGCATGGAGAGTTTGAAAAAAAGAATGAAGGTTACTTGACTTTGTCTTAGGGGACAGAAAGGATTGGCTTGGATGTGTAAACTGGAAATAGTTTGTAAGACTTGCTAAGATGCTGCTTCACACATATAAAGTTGTGTTAGTATTCTCTGTTGCAACCTGTGTGTATATCTATATGTGCCTTTTGTGTGTGTGCCTACTGGGAACAGGTCTCACAGCTGGTTGGGCATGGACCTGTGTTGGACTACTAGATCTGGCCCTATTCATCTAATAAAGAGGTGGTTTTGTGATATAGCTGATTAACAGCTTTTTAAAAAGAATTTATTTATTTAGCTAAAGCAGTGTCTGGGTAGTGGTTGTATTGGAGCTAAAATGGAGTTTCTGCCATGCCCTCTTATGTTTTGTGTTTGAGGAACAAAGAGTCTTTTCAAAAGAGAATGACCATATGGAGTTTGGCCAAAATTGTCCATGAATCAGGTACCTTGTTTTTGACAGTGTCAACAACTTTTGTCTAGGAAAGCATGTATGTTCTGAATGTTGTTTGGTGCTTCGGTAAAATGTTCTCTATTTTCCAGAACCTTGAGGTAAATGGAAAACATAAGAAAAGATAAGGTCTTGGTGCTAAGCCAAAGTAGGCTTTTTTAAAGACTTTAAGGTAGAAAGTAGTTGTGTATTAATATGTGATTTCGGTTTAACCATAGCTTAGCACAAGATATGTGTTGTGGCAAATACTGGAATTTAAATACCAGTTCTGTTTTATGGAAATTAAGGTCCTTTAGAATTTGCTTCTGTTTTCTCTCAATGACAATGAGATACTTGGGTATTTTGGTTTATTTAAACATTTTACATCAGGCAGAGAAAAAGAAGCTATTCACCATCTCAAAAGGTTGCAATCACACAATTGTGTAAGGAAAGTATGAGCAAGGGTCCCCCTTCCTCCAATAGTTTTCCTTGTGATTTTGTCCATGTCTCATTTGTTTGTCTCCAATGACTGTCAAGCCTAGCATTGTAGTAATGGAAGGGGAAGAGCAAGAGGGAAGGATGGAGGGGGTAGTGGGGTTTAGCCTGGTGATTTTTAACTGCAATTCTGGGTGCATGCAAGAGAGCTTCTCAAGGAGAAGCGCTAGTGCAGGGGTGTAGTAGGAACAGTACTTCTGTGGGACTTAACAGAGCTTACTGTGGGGCTCACAAGCACTTTAACACTGTTTCCTTAAGCATTTCATATCTGTCAGAGATCAGATTTATTTAAGGCAAAGAAGGGATAAATCCTGCTAATGCTGCAACATGCCTATCACATTAGAAAAAATCCTATTTGAACAACTGCAATTTTTTTTCTGTTTACTTTCATCACATTTAGGAAGCCAGATGCAGCATCAAATAGAAATTATTTGAAAGATGAAGCATAGTCACAGTTTTCACTTTGCTTAGTTTATTGGTAACAATGAAGGCCAACAGCTTGTATCTTTCATATTCTTTTCATAATTCATGTATTTTTGATCAGTTATAGGATAATTTAATTTTCCATTGTTATCCTACTTTTAGTGGTTCTTTCTAGTCCATCTGTATCTCCTGCTGTTAGTATCTTTTAACATATTATATCTTTCTGTTTTCTTCTGATAGTCTAAATTATTTTCCCACATCTGCCCTTTTTGCCACCAAAAGTGTAAAAGTTGTTTGTTATGTTGCTTTCACAAATATTTTTTTTAAAGTCCAGAATTTCTTAATCTCTGGAAATATATCTAGGTGTGCTTTTTCTTATGCAGCTGAAGATGCATCAACCTTTTATAATTTTTTATGAATACTTATGAATGTCTATTCATTAACTAGAAAGAACAAGTTCATTAGTGTAATAATATGATAAATGCTGTTGAACTTTTCTTCAGAATTCCTGGCAGTTTCATTAAATATGAATAATTTAGTGGTCTTTAATTAAACTTTCATGCACTGTTCATGAGCAGGTTAGTTTTAACTCTCTAATATGTAACTCTAATTAACACAATATATTGTAAGATATATTGCCACAGGGTAGCTAATTTTTAAATACAGTCTTTTTCCATTTTAAATGTCAAAATACCATAGAATTTTAAGATTAGCAAAAGCAAGCTTCTGTGTCATCTCTTAAATAGCGTGTCATTCTTTATTATGAATACATTTCACAAATATCTTAAAGTTACTATTCCTTCTCTCATCATTTTAGGGTAAACAACCCCTTTTTAACATTCTAGTGGACAGTTGAATCTAAAAAGGAATTCCTATCACACTATATTTTTTACAATATTAAAGAGATACATGAATTGGCTATGAATTTTTTCTATTTATGTAAGGCACCACACTTGTCTCTGCTAATACCTAACTCAAGCTAAGAGTTATCTTTATCTTGAAGACTAAAATTGATCCCTGTATGTTCTAATTGCATGAGCATTCTAAGAGGTAATTATTTTTGGAAACTCAATTTCAGTAAAGGAGGAAGCAGCTGTCGTATCTCTAGATGTGTACTAAATTTTCTAAAAGAGGGTTTGAAATTGATGATGCTTTCACAAGGTTCATTAGCTAAGCTGCCTTATTTATTTATAATTTTTATAACAATGGTAAATAAGTAACAAGACTTGAACTGTGTATTTCTACACCTCTTACTTCCAATGGTATAGTTGAGGTGAATGGCTGTGAAGAATCTCAGTGCCAGAACTCTAAAACAGATTCACAAGGGGAATAAATTTCTGAACTGAATCTAAAATGGTTCCCTCTTCATGCTGTCCTATTTTAGGGGGTCATGGCTACAGGGTAATGACATGTATTTGGTTTTTTTGTGTCTTAGCTAGTAGATTCAATTCTAGACTGAATTTTTTGTTCTAAACCCAAAAGAAAACAAAAATTAAAATGCTAGCATGTTTTTTGTATATCACTTTAATTATTTTGCAATTTCCTTTTTTACCTTGTGTCACTCAGAAATAATTTGTGCATGTTCAGTGGTATGCTAAAAATGACTATGAAGATCAGTACCAGTGCAGGTTGGCTGGGGAATAATGACATAAAAAAGTGAGCATCTGCATTAAATTTTTTTGCTTTTGTTCACATCACATTATTTCAACTGAATTGTGGGCTGATTTGCTGAGTAGATTATTGAATGACTCCTTCAGTTATATCCTCACTTGTTTCACCATGTATTGCAGCCAGAATTGTGGAATCGCCTCACACTGAGATCTGCCTGACCTCTGCCAGCCTAACAGTCTATGAAATTTTAGTAATTGACCTGAGCACAGTGAATATACTGACAGACGGCGTTCACAGAACAAGCTGTTTATGTATTCTTATGAGAATTTCAGTTAATGATTTAAACTTCATTTTTAATGCTGCTTTTTACATATATATATGTATACATGTATATAACATATATATAAATAAAAATTTCCACCTCTGTTATTTCATAGCCTTTTGGAGTTCTGAAAAAATTTTAAATTGCAGAAAGAGATGTAATCATGCATAGTGTAGAAAGGGATTGAAATTCTTAGTGAAATAAAGTCTAAAGATCTGGCAAAAGCTTGTATTTATATACTTGCTGTTTAAAACTGTTCAGATGCTTATTCTTAATAAAGATAAGAAAGTGATATTTAAATTCCATATTTTCCTTAGGCTAAGCATTGCTGTTATTACCTTGTCAATAAAATCTTCATATAAAACCACATATTCCTGGTAACCACAGTGTAAGTAATCTAAGCATATGTGGTTTTAGTTCAAAGGACATGACAGCTCTGACCTGTGCTCTGTTTGCTCATGGACTCTTGGCTACCCTCTAACACCGTTACGGCACTGAGGAATGTTTCAGTGACCTAAGCATGCATATGCTGTGGTGCTGCTGATGTGATTTTGGGTTCCTCCTCCTCACCCCAGAACAGGACTTTAATGTCCACTTAAAATGGGGATGGATGTATATGTAGTACTCCAAAGCATTATGTTAATAGCT
Organism: Agapornis roseicollis; assembly: GCA_002631895.1. Classification (NCBI taxonomy): domain Eukaryota; kingdom Metazoa; phylum Chordata; class Aves; order Psittaciformes; family Psittacidae; genus Agapornis; species Agapornis roseicollis. Next base: position 21,393 of record NDXB01013650.1, read on the forward strand.
ACAGTAAAAGTATGCACTAAAAGTGTAAAGCTTCATCTTTTATGAAACAGTGAAGTGTCACTGCAGAGGAGTATCAATACTTGAACTAGCATTGTTACTAGTTTGGAAAAAAAAATAAAAATCAGCATTTTGAGAAGTCATTCTCTTTGCAGCACTGAAAACTGCTAGATGTATTGGTAAAAGTGAAAGGAACATAGTTGGAGAGATATAGATGACAACAGTTTTAAGAGGTTTTGGTATGTGCTCATGAAACTATAACAAGCTTACCAGCTCCTTAGATTTTCCTCTTCTTTGCTCCATGTTGGGTTTGAACCTCTGCTAGAAATGCCCAAGAAACATAATCATACTTCTTACCATGTTTAATCACCTCTTGCTCCCTCTTTAGTTTGTAAATTATTTTGAAATTTGTAAAGTAGTGCTAAAAAGCCCATTGAACAGGAGAGAAAGGAAAGCAAATTCCAAATACAACAAACAATATAGAATGAAGGCACCAACCCCTCTGCTTCTACCAAAATCTATATTTAACTAGTACATTTTTCTATTTAATTGACAACATTTTGTGACTGTCAGAACATCCACAATATATTGTTAAGCCTGCATGGTAAAACAACTGTTGATTGTCTTTGAAGGTCTGAGTGTATGTTTATAAACATTACTAGGATAAGAAGCTAATACACAAGAATCTGTAAAGGTGTAATTACAAATTTACTGTACAGTAGCTGTTCTTATATATTCCACATTCACCTTCCAGCCATTTGGAAGTTGTACAAGCCAATATACAGGCATCATTTTGTGTTAAAGAACTGGTATGTCTCCATTGGAAATGTGGGTTCCTCATTCAGTCTGTTCTCAAGCAGGGAATGATAGGCTGACAGAGAGGTGGATGGAGGAGCAGATTGTTTCTGAGACCACTATATCAGGGTAGAGCACTGAGTGCATTCCTAGTCTGAGGGAAGTGCATCCCTTTCAAGGCAATATGGCACAAACCTCATTTCCAGAAACAATGGAAGTCCCATAAGTGCAGGAGTGAAAGGGAATTTTGGAAGCAGTCACTAGCTACAATCTTGCCTGCCTATTCATTTCCTTACTACCATGAACTAGCAGTCTGGCTTGTGCTGATAATTAGTAATGTCTACTAAGAAAAATATTGCATATAGTGTTGCTATTTTTGAAGTCTGAAATTTTGCTAGGGACATACCAAGCTCAACAGCTAAGAGGCTTTTTGTTTGTTTGTTTCAAGCAGGAACTGAGTCAGTCCTTTGCCTAAATATTGCTATTTTTGAACATGCAATGCAGAAAAATCTGAGATTAGTTTTGCAATCCTGATTATAGATGAAATATTACTGGAAGTGTGAAATATTGACATGAAGACACTGAAGTATATACCTTTTCACATTTCTTTTTCATATTTCAAAATAATATATGGCTATTTGACATTTACACCTGACACTGGTTTTCATAGGCCTGTGACTAATACCTGGGCTCTAGTTTTACTCATAAATGTGCTGTATATCTCCTCAGCTGTTCAAGATTTACAGTCAGAAAGAGTTATGAATTTCACTACAAGATTTAGAGTTTTTCTACAGCAATAGATATCTTAATACTAGTTTCAATGGAATTACAGCATCAGTTGGGCAAAACTAGGTGATCAA
>NDXB01013650.1:28018-50941 GCA_002631895.1 Agapornis roseicollis
TTTTTTTTTTTTTTGGTGTGTATATTATATGAAGCAAACATCTTTCTAGAGTTCTGTTTATTTTCTTTATTTAGACATAGTGAACAATCCCATGAGGTACTCATCAAATACTATCAGAAGGGTGTGTGTGGGGAAAGGATTTGGTGGTTTTGATTAAAAAATCAGCTTGCATACAGACTATATTTCTGTTTTCAGACAATTTTTATTGGTATAACTGGCTGCAAATTTAAAAATCTAATTTCCAGAGCAAGTAATATTCTTGGGGGTTTAATAAGTTTACCTAAAAGGAAAAGAAAAAAGAAAGGATAATTTTCTTATAACTAAATTTGTCTGGTAGAGTATGATGAAACAAAAAAAACCCAACAGTCGAAACTGGGTAGAAGGTGATAACGTCCACCTAGAACTGAAGTGCTAAAATATGTACATCAAAATGTATGAGTTGTTTTGTAGGGTTTTTTTAAGGCAGAATATAAAAACTGCTTACTGACTTTATTCTTTTTATTAATACCTAGATTAAATCATGATTAAAAAGTGTTCTAGGAATAATTCAGCTGTTCATGATCTTGTTACTGTCATGATACTTATCAAAACTAACTCATATGTTATACTAAATACTTTGTTACAGGCAAAACAGAAACACACCTTTTAAGGAAAGTGTAAAACTGTTGCATTCTTAATTCAAATCCTAATGGACTAACGTAAGAATTATTTTTAGCAGTTCAGATTTAATTATTACAGAAAGATAAACAGTAATAAATGGAATACTAGTACAAATACCCCTCATGATAGAGTTAATGCTACAGGTACTATAGTAAATAACAATTCAGTTAAACACCTTCTAGTAGCTCTTAATCTTTCATTGCTGTGAGAGATAGTGAGGTGGAAGAACGGAGGAAAATATGGCAAGCTGTCAGCATTCCTTTGCCAGAAGTCTGATTATGATGTTTTCTTCCTCTTTGCCCTAGAACGTATAAACTTGAACTATTCTTATCTTTGCTAGTACACCTTTTCACCTTGTTCTTTCCTCACTATTCTGAAAATGTGTTCTGTGATGCATTTTATTTGTGTTAGATTCTTGTTTCTTTGTTCTTTTACCTGCAAAACCATTTTTGTCCAGAGCTGGGTTATTGATTTTTCAGCTGACTGTTAATTAGTAGTTTCAAACCCAGGGGTATCCACTGCAAGTTTGTTCACATCTCTTGACATTCCAGGTACTCCCCTGTGCTACGTCTGATACTGCTGTTTCTAGAGGCCTCTGCTATCATGATAGGTCTGTGTTCCTCTTATGCTATGTTATTCTACTGAAGCCATAAATACTCCACTCTACACAAAACAACTATTTTTGTCTTCTATTCATATATGAAAACTGTGTGTACACCAATCAAAGATAAGTACATGTAAACCAAGTTAAGCATACCCATGTGTTTGTTAAAGAATTCCTGTTTTAGCTAAACCAAGTGAAAAGAAGGCTTGAAGCAGGTCAAGACAAGTTCAAAGCAAGCCAACCTGAGAAGTCTTAGTCCTGAGGCCTTACAAACTCAATAAGAAGCTTGAGACCTGTTACTAGTGATAGGAATACCATACTTATAGGACCACAGGGTGACACACATAGTTTATTGTTTCTTTGCTTCTGAAGGGACAAATCCGAACAATACTGCTACTATGAAAATGTGTGTTTTGATTAGGTATTTACACCTTGTTTTAACTGCATGAAGGAAGAAAGCATTATTCATAGTCAGTGCAAATATTGACCTCAACTGAAACACACACATTTCTTATCAGAAGAAATTATTAGGCTTCCAGACAGTGAAGGTCCTGTAAATAAATAAATAAATAAATAAATCACATCTTTGGCATGTGATGTTGGAATGCATAGCAGCAATAACTAATGTTTGGAGGGAATAGCCTTTACCTATATTTCAATATTTACAACATAGTTTATGAATTTTCAACATTTGATTTCTTGTTCTTTTTTCTAATGAACACAAAAATCCAATTGAATGACAGCATTTCAATTCAAAACCTGTAGCTGTTCAATATGTCTATTATAAAGAGCACTGAGGATTTAGTGTATTGTTTTTATGCTTGTAACACATTTGGATTTCTAAGCTTTCTAAAATTAACCACATAAACCCATTTTGGTTTATTCACTTGTTTGGGATTTATGGATAAGGCTCTTACTCTTTTTCAGGAATGCTCTTCTCTTAAGAAGTTATAAATTGCTAATAACTTTATGATATGATCTTTAAATATAATCAGAAGAGTATAAACTTAAAATGCGTATGATTTCCATAAAGACATGAAGCTACCTTTTCCAAAAGCTATTTTTACAGTAAAAGCTGTAGAAATATGTATTATTTTTAGAATCATAAAGGTTGCCTTGTCCAACCTCCTGCTCAAAGTGAGAGCAGATTGATGAGGCCAAGCAGGTTTTCCAACCAAGTTTTGTTTGACAGCTCTTTCTGTACGAAGTGTTTTCTTACAAGTAGTTGGAGTTCCCCTGCTGCAATTTTTGCTTGTTGCGTCTCCTTTCACTGAGCACTCCTGAAAGAGACCAGTCTATCTTCTCTCTGGATCCCTTTTAAGCAGGTATAGGCAACAAACAGATGCCCCTGAACTTTTAAATAAGACCCAGCTCTCTCAAAAGCTCCTGTGAAGACAGGCAGAAAGAATTGGGCTTGTTCAGCCTAGAGAAGAGAGGGCTCTGGGAAAACCTTAGAGCAGCTTCCAGCACCTAAAGGACACTTACAAATGTGGAGAGGGAATTTTTACAAGAGTAGGTAGTGACAGCACAAGAGGGAATGGCTTCATACTGAAAAAGGGTAGATTTAGATTAGATATTGAAAATAAGTTCTTGACTGTGAGGGTGGCAAGGCACTGGCACAGGTTGCCCAGAGAAGCTGTGGCTGCTTCATCCCTAGAAGTGTTCAAGGCCAGGCTCAATAGGGCTTTGAGCAACCTGGCCTATGGGAAGGCATCCCTGTCCATGGCAGGGGGGTTGTATCAAGATGATCTTTTAGGTCCCTTCCAACACAAACGGTTCCATGATTTTATGAAGCGAAAACAAACAAAAGGAAAACAATAGTCTGCTTAGTTACAGGATGTAGTTCAGCACTTCAGAATTTCTCTTCTCTTTTTCATGTGGCTTAAAATACAGATTTTCTCCATCCTATTAGGTATGGTGCTTTTTACATCAGTGTTTTTCAGTACATATCTGAAATGTTTATTAATTTCAGGTTTTCATCACATTAAACAAAAATGGTATTAATCATTGTATTTCAGTCTTTTCAAAGGAATGTACAAGGCTTTTAAAAGTGAATCTTATTTTGGTTTTATTGAGTTGATCTAAAAACTGGCACAGAACAACAGGAAATATGAACATGGGTATAAAAGAAAGCAGTTGTTTTCAAACTAGTGAAAGACATTTAATTATTCCTTTCATATGGTGACCAAATAACATTTTAAAGCTGTGTGTGGTTGAGAGGCTTTCTCAGCCTAGATGTACCTATTTCTGAAGTGTTACTCCTGGGATTGTTGGGTTACTGTTTTCTTTAGCCTGAATTTATAACAAAGTGTATATCTTTTTTAGTTTGTTTCCTTATGCCAGTATTATCTTTACTTCCACATGGAAAGAGATTTTTATTTGTTTTACTTATTTTCCCATAATGCTTTTTTTTAAACATGAGTTATTTTCCCTGCTGGTCTGTTTCTTTGACTCAGGTAAACAAACCAATATCCTCTCCTTTAACCCTGTAGCTTGTCTATTCCCCAGGTTAGGATTCATTTATTTGTTTCAGCTGTAGTCTGAATTCATCTTCCTTGAAAACAAATGATTATTCAGTCTTCATGTGAGTCTCTGTTTACGCTACTGCCTGGGGGTTTGTGTGTACAACTGAACCTAATTCTACACAGGAGCTGTAGTTTTCCTTTTTCTTCCTAAAGCTTATGATACAAGAACATCATGTGCTAGTACTGTCTTCAGGCCTTTCTCTATCTTTCTTATAGTTACATTTACTTTCCATATACATAACTACCCAAATTCTTCTCACTCATTACTACAAAGTGCCCTACAAAATTTGTTGTCTGTAATCTTTTGTATGACACCAAAACATCTATTTTTCTACTTGCTTTTAATCTTCTACTAGTATTGCTCTTTAGATTGGTCCTGAGACATCAGGAACTTTAAAGCAAAGCGCTGCAGTCCTTCTTCCTGATTCTCAAAGCATAGGCTACACTCAAGTGAGTGGCTTTATTTTTAAAATTAACAATTGCAATTTTGCCACATTAGTATCAGCATGATTTGGTAAGAGAAGACTATGACAAAAAAGTGCTGTAGAGCCTTTCCTAATGAACAGGTCCTCACTTCCAGGCTTGGTTTCAGCCAGCTCTGTGGCTTTCTGACTTCCAGTCCTGTCTGCACAGTTTGATCTGTAGAACCATGCTGTTTATGTCCTGGAGGAGGGGTGTCTGTCAGTCCAGTCCTGAACTATTTCTTGGACTTTGCTTAAGCTTCAGATTCCTAGATCCTTGCTGCTGTCTCCTCTGATCCTACTTTGGACTTTCTTACTCACCATGGGAAGAGTAGTCTCCCTAGAGATTTGCACTGGAAAATTCAGTGTTTTCCAAAGTCTTTCAATCTAACAGAAGTGAGAAGAAACATAAAACAGGCATTAAAACTGGCCTTTAAAACACTTAAGAAAAAAAAAATCTAATTTCAACACAATATGACAGTAGTAGAACAGTGATGGGTCTATGTGCACACTAAATAAACATGGTGACTGTAGGGTTGTTTCCATTCAGAGTGCTTAAGATTTTGCTAAAACAGATACTCACATAACTCAGCTTTGACTGCCAAGAAAAAGATAAAGGCAAATTCTAAGAATTATTTGCAACATATGGGAATTCCATTTAACTCTAATCAAAGAATATCTCTGATTTAGGTAGAGTCTTAAATTATAGGGAAGCCTATTTTTACATCTCTAGTTGTGGAAGACAGTGTTTGGGATTTGTTTTTGTTCGGCTGCAAACAGATGATTAGTAAAAAATGGGTGTGACGCACTGAGATTTTATTTAAGAATGCATTAGATATGTTACCTCAAGAAACTTTGCAGTTTCAATTGGCGCAAATATTAATACTGTAAAACTCATTTTCCTTGGAAGGAAAAAAATGATATAGCTTGATTGGTTAGACAAATATTTTGCAAGTATGAATTTGATCAATTGAAAGGAACAGGAAACTGTTGATATTTTGCACAGCTATTTTTCTCTTAAACAACAAATATTTCCTTTGTTTGTGATTATATTTTTATTTGTATCTTATTTTCAGTCCTATGCTTCACAGTCTGGCTTTATTAATGTTTTCTTTATACTAATTATAATTTTATGTAAAATATGAGTCTTGTCTATAGTAAAAAAAATATAGGGTAGCTGTTGAATTTTCAAGTGACAATAAAGGAAACTCACGAAATCTGAACTTGGAAACTAAGCATTTTAAGAAATTATGCATAACTTACTGAGCAATCAAATTGATGTGAGGCTGAATTTATCACTGACTAAGAGTTAAATGAAAAATAAAAGCAACGTGGCCTTGCATCTAAGCTTCTTTCAAGGGAAACTTGTAGATTTCCCTATTCTATGAACAGAGCTAAGTCATCCATCACTTTTGAAAGCAAAACAAAATTGATGCGGCTTGCTATATCTGGTTAGAAACCATCAGGCATATGCACAAATAATCAGGCAGTGAAATAAGGAATAACAGAGTTACCAAGTGAAAATTAGTACAATTTATTTTGAAATAAATTACCTTGCAATAGAAACGCCTCTGAGGTAATATTAAAGACCAATAACATAATTCAAATTATGTTTTCTATACCAGTCTAATATGAAGTCTATTTTTAAAAACTGGTTTTCTCATGAATAATTGTCATTGATTATTTTTCTGAGGTAGTTTTCTGTCTTTTTCTTGAAATTATTTCTTTATGAAAGACATACTATGAAATATTTCAACTAAAATGTTATGGCACACATCTTTGCAATGGATAACCTTCATACATAGAGTGCAGAATAAACATACATTTACTGTGGAGTAGAATAAATGTGTATATACATCTATATATACACGCATAAATCTAGGTACCTATGTACAGAAGTAGATAAAGCAAGTGAAGGTATTTATATAGCAAAGGATGCACTTTCTATATATCTAAGCCTATAGAAGAATTACTTCTATTTCTCATAAAGTGGAGTTGTACTTTAAGTTCATAAGGATCAGCTTTCTTTTGTTGTAATGATTCAAGTGAAAGTGGAAACCTTTTCAGCTAAAGTCAAGTGAAGGACTATAGTTGAACTGACCACTGTAGTATTGACTTATGATATTCTTGGTTTTTTGTCATGTAACAGAAGTTTTCTAGTAATTTTTAAATGTCTTCAGCCCCCTCACGGAGTATGGGATTAGTTTTGGTTGTTTCACTTTTTAATAATATATTCCTAGGGCACAGGTGTTAAAAGGAGAGAGGATGTTGAGATGAAGATGGAGAGCTATCCTGGGTTGTCACATGAAAGGGGGAGATTTTTTCCACCCCTAGTATATGATCAATTGGATGACAGGGATCTAAGTAGGCATTGGTTTTAATAAACTGCCTTATCAATTGTGGTAGGCTTCTTCTTGAAGAAACTAGTTTGTTAGATTGAGAAATACATTATGAAAGCAAGCATGAGAACATTCTATCACAAAAGCAAATATTGGATTGTACAACCAAGGGATAAGGGAGCTGCTGTGAAACAGGGAGCACTAGCACCTCTTCTAGTTTCCATTTCGCTCATCTGCTTCCTCTTTGTGCTTAATGGCTCTGACCCTTTCTCCTATATGCTGAAAGGATAGCAACATATAAATGAGGAACAGTGCTGAGCCAAAAAACTTGGCTTTTTCTTACAAATAAGAAAAATACACATACATATTGGTTTCTGTTTCTTTTTAGTTACCAATAGGAAAAACAACCCTCAGTTGGTTTGTAAATCATTATGTAAACATTGGTTAGTCAAATGTTCAAGTCAAGGGAAAAAAGCTGGGTAATTTTAACAAGACCAAGACTAAGGTCAAAGGCATTGATTGTGATGAGCATGGGAAAATATAAAAATTCAGTTGTTTAAAAAAATAAAAAAAAAACCAAAACCCAACAAAACCAAAGAAACCCCAACAAAACAAACAACCAAAAAAAAAAAAAAAAAAAAAAAAAAAAAAAAAAAAAAAATAAAACAAAAAAAAAAAANGACTAAGGTCAAAGGCATTGATTGTGATGAGCATGGGAAAATATAAAAATTCAGTTGTTTAAAAAAATAAAAAAAAACCCAAAACCCAACAAAACCAAAGAAACCCCAACAAAACAAACAAACAAACAAAAAAAAAAACCAACATAAAACAAACAGAAAAAATCCTGAAACAAAACAGAAAGCTAAAATCCACTAATGACAAAGGATATTATACCAAGTTCAAGTGCTATGAGATACTTAAGTCTTGTCTTTTGTTAAGTCAGTGTGTATTTGCTGTGATAGGCAACTCTTCTGTCAAGCCAGTACTGATACCATTCACTATTATTATTCTTATTACACATACAGTTAAGATGAAAAGCGTAATGACAAGGAACAAGAAGTGCAAAAGGTAAAGAGAAGTGCTCAAGTGTTTATTTAAGGGGATTAGGTGGTAATGGAATATCTAAAATGAGTTATGGATATTTACCCTCATCACAGCCAAAGCTTTGGTATGTGGCTGTATGGAGAGTCAGCCAACACCTGAGAAATCCCCTGGTGGCTAGGACTTGTGCAAAAGCAGCTCCTAGGTTAATCTGGTTGACTCCCAGCTAGCAGCTAAGAGAAGTCAGAGGATTTCGAAGTCCTCTAGCACAATATAGGCGCAGTAGCCAGATTAAAAAGAGCACAAGTACTTCTGTGGGATGGTTTTCGTAATTATACAGTGTATCGCATAGCTATTTAATTTCAGGAAAATGTATTTCTGTTGTACTTGCAAGTTAAACACCATCATTTCAAGTTATTCCTCATGTGATCTCTACTCTTGAGAGTTAAAAAGTGTCAAAAGAAGATTTAATTTATTTGACTGGGATTTCTAGAGCTGTCAGCAAGCCCAAACTTTTACAAATGTTGAAATTAGAACCAAGAGTACGATATATCATAATATTTATCATCAAATAGGTAAAGTTATTTTTCTTAAGGTCTGATTATAATGATTTGAAAAACAAAAAAAAAATTTGTTTCAATCATTAAGAAAGAAATAATAAAAAAAGAATATTGGAATATTCTGACATAAACTGAGGTTTATAGTTTGTACATTGTATTAATGTTGATACTGACTTGTATATGTAAANATCATAATGATTTGAAAAACAAAAAAAAAAAATTTGTTTCAATCATTAAGAAAGAAATAATAAAAAAAGAATATTGGAATATTCTGACATAAACTGAGGTTTATAGTTTGTACATTGTATTAATGTTGATACTGACTTGTATATGTAAAAATATGTATGCAGTAGGTGTGTGTATACACACTATGCATATATACACAAGAAAATATAGTAAGGGCTGCTATTTGTGCAAAAAAGGTTTTTGATCTTAGTGCTGCTTTCATGTAGGAATTTGTCTTTCTAGAAATTTTTGTCTCCCTTTAATCATTCCTAGCCATGTTTTTGGCAGCAATCTTTAATTACTACAGTAATGAATCAAGAGTATGCTTAGGAACTTTTAACATTAGCTTTTGAGGTCCCTGAAAAGGCTTTGAATTCACTTAATGATGATTTTTTTTTTTTAACATGAAACAAATATTATTTACATTATGCAAATGCATAATCCTTATTGCCTGCAAGAAGTTCAAATTAGAACTTCTCCAAACCATGGCAACCTGGTTTTTATTTTGGATTTGTCTGTTTATCTTGATTGAATGCTAAGATTCTTGCAGGACTCCAAAGCTCAAGAACCAATAAAAAAGTTTAAGTGTTGTAAGATCTATTCTAAAACTAATAGATGTGGTTGGCTATGCTACCCAGGTGGCCTTTTATTTCACTGATTTATTTTGTGATATTCATTATTCAGGAGAACATAGTACTCTCTATGTTACAGTAAACCAGTACTAAATGTACAGGAATAGCTGAGTGACAATGAGGCTTTTGCCAGTGTTGTAGATGTGTTTGTGTGTATGTGAGATGGCAAGCCAAGGGCTGTGGATATTTTTCTGCCACAGAGAAGACTTTCAGCTGTGATGCCAAGAGTACTATTAAAGCTGGTATTGATAGTAATTAAATGCAATCATCACATTTACGCTGCAGTCTTGGATGTGAAAGTAACTGCTATAGCCACTGATGATCTACATATACATGTGTAAAATTAGCTAACTCATTTACCTAGATTTGCCTCAATTTAATCAGTGACTTGGTGCAAAAGTATCTTAAGAATTCGTTATCAATCAAGGAGAAATAAGCAGAGGTTATGACACTAAATATTATTTTTACAGTTTGATATATTGTAAGAGATTAATTCAGTAGTTCTCAACTTGTGGGGAAAAAACCTGAGAAGTGTTTATATCTCAATTTTAAAAACTATTCAAAATATGTGACTGTGGCTGATGGACATTGACATAGACCAGGACAACATATCTGTAGTCGGTTTTGTTTTGTTATTTTCTTTCCCTTCCCTCCCCCGCCACCCCAGTTTAGGTCTGCTGCATTTTAATCCTCCGTCAGCTTTCATGTGTCACTTAAGTAGCTATCATTTATAACTCTGCCCCTTTAGCAGTTTTATTTGTTGAATAAATGTAGCTTATTAATTTCATGTAATAAATATTTATAGGCATTACTAAAACTGTACTCTTCTGCCAAGTTTCTGTTTGTGTTCTTTTACACTGTAAACGCTATACTGGTATTTTCTCTTTGTGATATAAAATCATCAATATATTAATCTTTCTCTTTAGGTAGGTCCTCAATTTATTGTTTTATCTTCCCAGTTTAAATGTGGCTTTTCGATTTCTTTTTTCCCCCTTTTTTATCTCCTTTATTTTCTTTTCTCTCTCTTTTTTTTTTTTTTTGGTATCTCTGCTTCAACAACAATCCATAGGTCAGGATTAAAAAAGAAAACTTAAATGATAGAGAGCTTGGAGCTTGGAACTGGTACATCTCTACCTATCTGTAACTGACTGCTGTAACTTTGAGAAGAGACTGCAGGAGAAAGCTACAGATTTTGAGTGTTTAGGGANTTTTTAGGTATCTCTGCTTCAACAACAATCCATAGGTCAGGATTAAAAAAGAAAACTTAAATGATAGAGAGCTTGGAGCTTGGAACTGGTACATCTCTACCTATCTGTAACTGACTGCTGTAACTTTGAGAAGAGACTGCAGGAGAAAGCTACAGATTTTGAGTGTTTAGGGAAGAACACTGAAAAACACCCGTGGGTAAGGGGGCTCTTCTGCAGGGCCTCATGTCCCAAAACTGCATCTTCCAATACAGTAGAGAATATTGTGGATCACATGGATGTCATCAGGTTAAAACCTCAGTTAAACTTTACTGTATTTCAAGTTTACAGTGTCAGAGTTTTTACTGTGCTGCAGGGGTACAGGACTGATGGCAGTAATCCAATGTGTACTTTTTCCTTTTCCAGACCCTAGATAATGTATAAGACCAAATGAAAGAAGTAGTACACATTTTCAGGTACCCAAATAGCACAGTTCTCATAGTTATAAAAATTGCCTGAAGGCTGAAATCTCTAGCCCAATTATAGTTTTTATAGTAGAGATCATTTGTGAGTACAAATAGGAAGCAAATCAAAGAAAAACAGAGATAGGTCCTTAGAGATCTAAAAGTCATGATGGAAAGAGAAAACACGACGCTCTAAAGTGGTAAATTTTGATCTGATGCATAGCAAAGTATTCAAGAGTCTGTTTCAACATTCTGTAGCAGCTGTGCTCTTTTGTAGTCAACAGTCTTCACTGAAATGAAATGAAGGAACAATCTCACTCAGCATATATAAAATTCAAGGTACGTCAAGTGCATATTTCAGAAGAATAACAGAAAGGAAAGATATACAGAAAACTGTCAGGATAAGCCCTTTTTGTACAAATACATAGAATCTCAATGTACCCTACTTCTTTAGAGATGCAGCATTAGAAAATGAAAAAAGGGATAATTTTCCATTAAAAAACCCCTCAAAATTACAAGTTTTGAATTAAAAGCCTTTGTTTCACAAGTAGGGCAAAGCAAGCCTCAGAATAGGTGAAAACCTACCCTATTGATTTTTTTCTCTGAATTTGAAAGAATTATACTTTCATAAGGACTCCCTAATAGATTGCATAATAATCTTGCTCAGATGAGAGGATTTTAGATAAAAATCCTCCCTGATGCTGCCAGAGCTTTTTCTGTACAGATGGGGACCACTGAATCATCTGGCCATTATACTCCTTTGCACAGGATTTAATAAGATTGAAGAGAGTTAAAAAAATATGGGATAAAAATAAGAGACTCTCAACTATTTTGCTGAAAAAAGCTTAGGAGACGTTGAAAGAAGCACTCATAAGAGTTACTGGTAAGCATTCACATAAACCAAGGAATGACTGATGAAGATGAAAGATAACAAACCTAGTAGAAATATATTTGTACAATGCCTGCAATTGTATAATTTAAATGTCCACTGTATAATTCTACATCTAATACTTTATCGGATTAAAACACAAACATTTATGTACAGGAAATAGTAAAATACCAAACAAAACCTTAAAGTGTCGAAATGCGATTCTGGATTCTCCTAGGTTTGAATTTGGAAAAAGTATTTTTCCACATTCTTGTTGATTTAATGATTTGTCTCGTGAGACATCAAATAATCTGAGCAGGATAAGGAAAATGAGTGTCATTAATGAAGATGTTAGACTGCGGACCTGGTCTTGTATAATGTTATTCATCTTATCTGATGAAAGTTTTCATGTATTAACTTTAAAATTAATTTGCTTAAGGTCATTTAAACATTAGCAAATTTAGAGCAAGTTATGTAATCTACAGATTGAGAGTGTTTTCATACAAAATTAAACTGTTTTGTTTCTCTCTCAAATTAGTTCCCAAGGTAGCTGCACTAGAAACCAGAAGGGTACAAAAAGTATCACTCTTAAATCAATTTGGCACCAGAGAAAGTTCGTATTTCATAAAGAAGAACTGAAGTCTCGGGCTGCTTGTAGCTGGAAGCTAGGTTTCCACCATGGAGTTATGATATTACAGGCAAATTTGGGGTTGGAAAGAAACTATTTTCTCACACGAGTAAGGTGGATAAGTTAAGTAAATTGCCTTATCATACCTGGAATAGTTAGTCTACTTATTTGACTAGTTTTAGTGACTTCCTTAACAGGTTCTTTGAGGTAGTCTGCTGCTGCCTTTCTAATGCCTTTACTTTTTCAGTGTTACTACCACAGGGACTAATGAAGAAGGAAAGAGACTGTTTTCCTTTAATATAGTCTCTGGGTAATACAGTAACAAAGTAATGAACAGAACTTGGGCCATCACAACAATACCTCACCTAGCTTAACTAAAAAAAAAAGACTACCAAAACAAAAGTGTGCACCTCTGAATATTTAAAACTATGATATAGCGATAAAATGCAATTCTTCCAGTCTTTATGGCAGGATACTGGAATTTATACACCACAGAATGTATTTCTTCTTCCTTCTAAAATGGGTTTCAAACAATAGTATTCATATTTATGCCTTTGATTCTTTTGATAATTGCTAGACATTCTTAAGCATCTGCATTAAGCCGCTGATGCTTCATAAACATCAGCTATTGCTGGAAAATATGAATATGATAGGGCAAAGAAATGTTATCACACACATTTCTGTAAGACAGTGTTTTAAAGTTTACACAAGCGCTTTGTTCTCAACTCAGATTCAAGCTGCCTTAAAATTTTCTGGATAATTCTTTATAAGCAACGTAATTGAAGAAGTAGGGCATTTTACCCAAAATCACAGTCAGTGCATGTTAGTATGAGTGCTGCATTGTGTTTCTCTCCTACAGTTTTTGACACTGCAGAGCAAATCTTTGCAATGCTGACATTTTTCATACCTCCTTTTATGCTTTGACAAAAGCACTGCACAAAGAAATAAACAGAGAACAGTTTAAAGTACGTAACAAGAACTGAATTTTGGACTAATCAGATTCTTGGGTTTTAGTAATTTTGGTAACATTCTCTTGAGCTGAATTCTTGTTGAATAAGTAAATTGATATTTGGACATGGTTTCTGCAGTCTGGTTTACTGAACATAAGAGAAATCCTCTACTTATTTTCAAGAAATAAGGAGTTCTACCTGAAACACTTCATATGCTGATGTTTAACTAAAAATATTCAGCATCTTCTGAAATAGGTGCTTCAAGGGGCACTCACGTAAACTTCCTTAGAAGAAAAAATGGACAAAATCTCAGTTACATGGGTGGAAGCTAAGTTATGGAATTGCAGCTAGTGTAGTTGTGTGAGGGCAATGATGCAGCTTTAAAACACCTGAAGAAATGCAAGGTACTCATTACTTGACAAAACTCAAAAGAACACTGAAATAACGCCTTTATAAAAGGGCTAACAAACTTGGATGTTAAAAAGGTAAAAACAATACAGGTAAAATTTTGGGGTTTATACTGAATTTGGGAAAAAAATGGCGTAGAATAAAGATTATACAACTAAGGTAACTATCAACAATTTCTTTTTAGTATTCCGAAAATGTGTTACATTCAATATCTGAGTTTATTAAATATTCAATTATTTAATGATTATTACCAAGAGATCATCAAAGTCAATACTGTTTTTTATAGCACTGTTTTAACATACCTGGGAGATAAATAGATTGAAAACTTCCTTAATTCTTCAGTTAGCCACAGAACACAAAATCAGTAGTATTAATCATCTTCTGCAAGGAAAGTGATTAGATGATTCATTTTTAAGTATATGTCAAGTTCTAAAAAAGAAACAACTTCAGGTTTTTATCTTGGTTGGGATGAAGGATGAAATTTGAAATTCCCACATCTCTCAGGAGAGTACTTTCTCTTCTGAAAAATCTGATCTGAATTGCTCAGCAGAGTCTTACAGCTCTGCATAAGATGCTTTTATGCGTGCTGTTCACATTCTGAGTCATGTACACTTGCAAGGAAAGGAGGAAAACACCACAGACTGAATGCTTGATGTTCTACAAATTGCTCCACGTGTTAATTTTTTTTCTGATAACATAGATTACATTTTTGCTTTTACTCTGTAGAGCACGGGATGTGATAGCTATATTATAGCTCATCGAATAGTTTTGCCTGTTACATGTTTGATGAAAAATGCACAAAAGATAATGGAAAACTCAGTTTTAAAACGAAAAGAACAGCTGCTAATGTCAGCATGAAATTTGAACTGTATGGAGCAAGACAAAGCAGAGTACGACAAGACATGCCAAAATACAATAGAACCTTCATATGAGAGTTTTCTAATTATTTTACATGTATCTAATCAAAACAACACTGCTGGAAGAGCTCAAGCAGAAAAGGGATGACTGTTCTTCAAGTTTTGATGCTTAAAATTATGCATCTAAATCTTCAGTTAGATTCTATGGGAGTCTGGAAGCTAATAATACTAAAATACAAATGAAAATGTGAAGAGTTGGTTGCTTGCATATCAAATTAATTATCTCCTTGCTTTAGAATCCATTGAAGGAAAACCATAGTAATAGTCTTGGTCATATGCTAGATAAAAAACATTGTTCTACACTTAAAATCACTAGCATTGTCTGTTCTGAGAAATTTGGAAACAGGAGAAGTGTTTGGTTGACTTAGAAATACCTATAAAATACCTATAAATTGTTCATACTTGTGTTCAAAAACAGACAACAGTTTCAAAAACTGCAAGACGGAATCAGATGAAAAGTTAATTCCGGCTTGGATCCATAGGAATTTTATTTAATTCCTCCAAAGACAACACATGGAAACAATCATTCTAAGAATGCCTTATGAGAGTTTTCCTAATATGACACAATTTTTTCTATCCAAAATAAGCTGTATGAATAGACCTGTACATGAAATACTTTTTGCAGACTGTTTATTAGTATATTAAGAACTTTTGGGTATACATATATATAATGAATAAGAGCAAGTTCTGTGTTGACCTTTTTTGGTTTTAATTACAATCATTTAATTGTTTTAGATGGGTAATGGCTGAGGGATTTGAAAGCAAGCCTTAAAAGCTAGGGTAGAATTTTAAATAGGTTGGCCATATATTCAGGTGAGGTTTACTGAACAGTTATTGCTTATAGGTTTGAAATGGCATTTCTACATTTTAATATGAAGGGTTAGTCTTTCATGAAAGTGAGCTTTGCAAATACACAGAAATAAGATCCATGCATCATAATATGTCTAAATAACCTAAATTATTTTGCTATTTTGTTTATATGACAATGCACTTTTTCATCCTTTTTCAGCTGAGATTTAATTTTGCAACCATCATACTGTTTCATGTGTAGTCATGCAACATTTCATGTATGTCAAACACAAACACTGAACTAGCTGCGTACTTAGTTAAATGACCCACAGGCAGCAAATGAAAGCACTGCTTTTAATGTTTGAAAATAGATATACCATTTTCATTTTTGTGAACCCTTTTTTTAACTTTTTCTTAAGTTGCTGTTAGAATGCATTAGAATATTCACAGTGCAATGATCTTGATTTTGCTTTTGTACATTTTGTTTTAAAGTGAGGCTGCTCCATTGACTATTTAGAAAAGAATGACAGCATAATCTCCACAAAAGCCCTTATTACAGTTTAATACTGTGTTTTACTTTAAACTCTAAAAAAAATATATATATATTTAAACTAAATAAAGCTTTACTCTCAATAGGTTGTGTATTAACTTAGTCTGCTTTGCTGCCACATACATACTGACTCCTCTATCTGACCTAGTGTTAAACTAGCTACTGAGATATGGATGGGGTTAGCAGCCACAGCTGGGATAGATAAGAACTTCACACTTACTAATTTTGGTTTACATCCACAGAGACTTAGACTACAATATGGTCCTGTCTGAAGAGCAGTTTTAAGTCAGAGAATGTAATTTTGCTATGTTTTTGTGACTGATCTAAGCAATTCTCCTAGTAGGCCTTTGTATTGCTTGGCACCTAACAAAGGTTTGAGTGTAACACAAATTTATTTTGAAGAGCTTTGTGTAATTATCTGCTATCCAGTCATATTGTTGCCAATTGCACTATAAGTTACATTATGTCTGGTAAAGCCTGTAAGTAGTGCATAGTACTGGAATGCATTTGAACAAACGTTGTCCTGATTTCCTTTCCTCCTTCCCTCCTGCTTATTTTTGGAGCACTATCTAATAGAGGTAAGCAAATATATCACATGAATAATTCATTAATTTTGCCATTCCTGTATTTGCCAAATCACTGGTTCTCACTCTTGAATATTCATTATTCAAACTTATGTGAGAATTTATTAGGTGAATAAATCTTCATCTGTAGGCAATTTTTAATAGGTGATTATGAAGTTTTCAAATTTGCATTGGGTTTCTTCTCTAGCAGGAGGTTTAGATATTCTAATATGACTTGCAAATTGTTATTTTCAGATAGATGCTGAACTAAGTTTCGTAGTCCTGCAATTCAGAGTAAAAATTTTTGTTTAGTTTACCATTCAATGGATGGAACCATTAACGATTCATCCCTCAAACTTTCTCCTCTACTTCTTCCCTTTTGAGCAAAATCTTGCTAAGTACTTTCCAGAGGAAAAAAACAAAGCAGGTGAAACATAAAGTGGCCTTTCTGTATCTCTTTTCCCATTCCTCTACCATATGCAGAGTTTTCTTATTCATTCTCCCTCACTAGCCCTTCCACTTGTTCCAGGAGTTTAATTTTGTTCTCCCTTTCTCCTCACCACCTTTTTTCTCTTCCTTGACTCATTCTTTTGTCTCTATCACTTCCTAATCTCTCTACTTCCTGTACTCAGCTGTCCAGAGAACATCTTAATCTGTGGTCTTCTCTTGCCATTTAACCCAATGTTTCTCTCAGGAAACACCACTTCCTGTAAATGTAACTGAGTCCTCTGTTTTTGTGCTTCAAACACTTGTCTTTTCCCACTGTTTTTAATACTGTCAATTCAGTGTCGGTTGTATGTCAATTTACCTCAATTTAATCAAGTCAATCCACGCCTCTGTCTAAACTGTAACTTTAGATTTCTCTCAATCACTCCTCAAGACTGTGGAAGACACCATTACACTGTGAGTGAAGTAATTCATACAGGAAATGTGTTACCAGTGGCAAAAAAAAAAAAGAAACAGAACAGAATTTATGTTATGAATGGAACAAGGAGAGTGTTTCAGGGTTTATCCACATGATCGCTGCCTTGAAACTTGTCTTCTGCTTCTTTGTTGTTTAGTAAGTCTCTAAGAACAACCTCCTAGGTGATTAGCAATTACATGTGCCTGAAGAAAATAGCTTTTTGCAAGTAGACATTGTCTCATCTATTCACTGACCAGAGAGCTGCTGCAGAAAACCAGTTATAGTCTGTGTGAACAAAGATTGTGTTAGAATATATACAGTCACAGAAAAGTGCAAATTGAATAATGCATATTGCACCTGTGTTTCAAACCTTGTGATTTACTTAGCAAATTAAGTCTTTTGTTAAAGCTTTCTAATGTAATTTTATATAAATATCACTCAATATCTTAAGCATCTATACTTGCAAGTGGTGCCTAATGTTTTTTTATAATATGTGTGAATCTATGAATTCTGAAACTTCAAACTTCCTGACTGAAACCAAGTAAATGATTTAGCAGAGGTGCAAATCACAGGATCATAGAATGGTTTAGGTTGGAAGAGATCTTAATGATCATCTAATTCCAACCCCCTGGCATGGGCAGGGACACCTTCCACTAGACCAGGTTGCTCAAAGCCCGATTCAACCTGGCCTTGAACACTACCAGGGTGGGGAATCCACAGCTGTGGGAAACCTGTTCCAACACTTTCATAGTGGTAGACAGAAGTGTATAGAAGTATGTACCTAGAAATGTACAGGTGTGGCATGTATTTTGATCCAGTTCCAAAATGTTGACTGTATAACTGTATTATATGCATCTTTGTATTTTTTTAGTGAAAGAACACAATGCCTATATATTCTGTAGAAAACACTGAGCAAATGAGCACAGCATGCATATTTTACTGTGAATATATATAGTTTTATTAAATCAACAATATTGGATTATATCAGGCAAACAGTACCATTTATGTTAAGAGGAGTGCATGCTGTGATTTTTCTGAACTTGCTTTGAAGTTCAGTGGTGTGTCTTTTCCTATTGTACTCAGATATTAGAACATTACTACTGATGATTTATAATCACTGCTTTTAAATTTACATGTTGATTGATAAGGCAGGATTATCATGTGATTAAGAATGAATAAGAAATGGGAAACTTCTGTTCCCAGCAGTGCCCCAGATTTCTTTTGTGACTGCTTAAACAGCTTATCCTCTCAGTATTTATTTTCCCATTTAAGCTAAAAGAGGGCATCAGTGTTTTCTTTCCTTGTGAAAGTACACAGAAGTGATGTCTCCCCTATTTGTCGGTACTACTAAAGTAATCAGATGTGTGTTAAGGATAAATACATAAATTTCATTTTCTAGTGGATTTCAACTACTGATTTGCTTTTCGAATCAAAATAAGAATTTTTTTTCCTGGCATTTTTCTTCCAAATTTCATTATATTCATATGCAAGTGGGTAACACTTTTTAAACAAACTCCTATACATTTAGGAAGAATGAAGAACAACAACCTACTAGCTTGTTTCTGAATCCAATAAAAATTACATGAAGGATAAGTCATACTGCAAAAAGGAGAGATCTTCTAACTGAATATTTAAGAAGCTGCAATGCCCTGTCTTTTTCAGCTTTCTAAGTAAAACACTTGGAGAAAATCTGATATTTTTGACAAATCCCAACTTTTCAAATATTACTGTCCTGGTGAACAGGGATTTTTACAGTTAATTGCATAGAATGTCATATGTAATTATAAGTCTGTCTTGTTAATTTAGCTAAGTTTTAGAAGAGAATTACCTGAATCCTGAAATGGGTTTATGGAGATGTAAAAGAACTGGAGTTTCAAGTAATCCTTTTGCATCCCTCCTGTTATTTAAGAAATATGCCCGTATTAACACTTCACACTTCATATTATTGGTAGGATTAAGGTGGTTTCTTGTGAATGTCAGAGTTTATAAAGTGACTGATGAAAAAAGAAGTAAGTTGGATACACAATATAAGAATACAGCTTTAATTCTGTCCCAGGAACTAAATTATAAGTAAGAAATATGACAATATCTTTTTTTGCCTTAGGGTTTGCCAACACGAAACTGACATGCTAGGCCTTTTATTTCTCTTATTCCTCTGTGCAGAACCAGTGGCAAGATAGTTAAAAATTATTTGCAAGGAGAAAGAAGAGAGATTGGGATGCAAGTGATGAAATTGCCATATTCCTTGAAATTCTTAACTTTTTCCTTTTTTTGGTTGTTGTTCTGTTTTTATTTTTATTATTCACTCAGATTGCCATAATGTTGTCTGAAAAGACAAAGGATTCTGGTTGAGTGTAAGTGTGGACTGAAATGTGAAACAATGACATTGTCTCATAGCTGAAAAGTTAGAGGCATTTTTTACCATATCTAATTGTTGTAATATTAGTATGAATGTTTATGAAATTTATCTCCTAAAATGCAAAATCCCTTACTAGAAAATTCTGCAATATCCAAGTCGTAAAGACAATAAGCCAGAATATCTGCCCCATTTAATATTTCCTGTGCCCTTCCAGGGCAGGCTGGTTGCTATCAAGGAGAGATGGGTAAGAGGTGCCTTATGAACCTTACTGTATTCTCCTCTTGGTCTTTAGAACTGTAGGAAATGTCTCTCACCCTGTACAGATACTGGAGTTCACAGACCTGCTTGTTTCAAAGTCAGTAAGTGCACTCTTTGAAAGACAGGTTACTTTGTTCTCAGTACAACTTGGAATGGAATCAGATACATGATGATATATATGGCTAGGAGTGAATTAGGCTTCACATCAGTACCAGACATGCAATCACTATTTAGATTGATTTGTTCCCTAACAAAATCCACTTGAAAACAGGTGATCGCTCTTTGTATCCATGACAAAGAATTAAGACAAATACAGGAACCCTCAAATTGTAGAAGAAATGATTCTTTGCTCCTGTAATGATCAGACAGTTCATGGGTGCTTCCAGACTGATAACATCTGATGTTTGAACACTGCCACAGAAGTCTGTGTGACTTTAAAAAATTTCTGTGAAGTTTCATTCCTGTAATAATGTGTAACATAAACAAAAGGATGATATTTTAGGTTGCAGTTTTCTGTGCCTGTACAAAAGGATACTTTCATATCTTGTTGAAGCAACTTAACCATTGATGCTAAAGGGGGCTTATATTGGTTGGGGAAAGGTTATTGAAACTGCAGTGACAGTGGATATTAACAGTTTGCTAGTGTGCCTCAGCCTCAGGTTAGGTGTGGTGTTGTGGGTTTGTTGTTGGTGGTGATTTTTAACAAGGTGTCAGACAGAGTTACCTAGAGATTGTAGGTGACTGTTACAGGTCACTGTGTCTTGGAAAGACAAAATTTAAAAGGGAAAATAGAGGTGATGACAGAGCGTCTGCTTAAAAATAAATCCAGCCTAATGAGGGTTCCTCCTACTTTATAAATAAAATTTCAAAAAGCTATTTTTTCTGTAACATAAATTAAACAATTATTTTCTGTTCTATCACAAACTAGCTAAGACTCCTAGCCACAAAGCATCTGTCTACAGAAATCTGTGGGTGGCATGGTTTAGTGTGAGGTGTCCCTTCTTATGGCAGGGGGGTTGGAACTTGATGATCTTAAGGTCCTTTCCAACCCTAACTATTCTATGATTCTATGATTCTATATGTTCATCTTAATATGCATTTAAATATTAGATTGAATGAGCTGCCACATAATGAAATGTAGAATATTAGCTCTTTCATTTCCATCAGTGAATACTTTCAGCTGTGATGTTTTCTGATTTCATTGTTTAGCTTTTCTAGTCAACCGAATAAGGACTTACCAGAAGAGAGGGGAAAAAAAGTCATAATTAATACTCTTGTTTAGTCTGTTATCAAAAGAAGAACTTGTTCCTTTCTTGTTTACACTTTCTACAAGTTCCTCTCTTTAGAGTGCAATACTAAGATTCCCCGATAGATGCCCTAAGAGATCTCTTATAAACATCATGACTAAGTACTGAAATATTTTCAGCTTTCTCTTTGTGTGGGAGTTTCTTGTTTAGTGGCGTTTTTTTTTGTTTTTATTTTGTTTTATTTTTTTATATGTATCTATATGTAACTCTCTCTATATATATCTGTGTTATCTACCATCGAGGGTATTGGTTTTGGATTTCAATGATAATGAATAATGCAATTATTTGATCCCAAATGGTTGAAAAAGGCTGGACAATAAGAAATATAACATTTATCCTCATCGCTCAATTATTTTTCAATAATAAATTTTAATGTGGATATTAATTCCATAGTGTATTATCTCCTTCCTGTTTAATCAGTTGTTACTTTATATTCACACCATGAGAGTGGCAGGATTGTCATCTTGTTAGAATCATTATCATTGCAAAGTAGCTGCACGATGAAATAAACCTATAACATTTATTTCATTAGAAATAATGGAGGAATCTACAGATCTACCCTCAGAGCCTAATCTCCCCTCCCTCCCTCATCCTCCTCAAGTTTACATCTGTTGTTTTGTGTTAATTTGAATTCTTTGATGAATTTTGAATATAAGTTTCTTGTGTGTAAACACCATTGCATATTCCTTTTATTTAAGTAACTAAGTCCCTTTGTGAGAACTGACTTTGAGGAGATATGGGGTAAACCTTAATGTGTCTTTATTATCTTTTTGTCATTTGGGAGATCTCTTCTGCCAGATGGTTGGCACAACCTTTCTCCAAGCCACAAGTAAGCTAATTTTCTTCTACATCATTTGCCCGTGTCTGCCATTCTGGTGCTTATGGTGCCCTGCTGTTATAAAAGCACCAGTCCAGGTCTCAAGACACTTTACTGTGCTTTTGATCAGGACAAAGCTGATAGTAGATGCCTTATCTTTCATTAGAACATTAAACAGACATTAAATGAATTAGACTGCTGGAAGATGAGGGGAAAATGTATGTGTCCAAACTTCATGCTGTGAAACACACATATCTCGAGAATTATTCATGACATCTCATGTCAGAGCAGCCTGAGAGTTCTTTTGCTGTCATTGACTTCAAGCTAATCAATGATCTTCACTAGTAACAGCTGCATTGAAGGGGCAGGTGTCTTCCTCCAACAATAAAACCAAAAAAGAATAATTTGTTAAAAAGAAGTGGAAATTAAACCCTGTAAAGGGCACTACTGTGGTCTGTATATTCTGAAATAACATTTCTTTATTGCTTGCATTTATCAGGGCCTAAAACTATTTTTGGTATTAACCAACAAATAGAAATATGTTTAAAGTGTTGCAAAAGAAGAAAAGTAAAGACTTTTTTTAAGTCTTGTTTACTACTTTGCAACTGCCAGGTTAGCTGGGACAACAAAGTGACTGATTTTTAGTAGTATCAGATTTTAATATCCTGAACACTTTGGTAACCTGATAATGGGATTCATGAAGACACTTTTCTCATTTTGAATGTTTAAAGCTTTATCACAGGAAAATAAATTGTTGTTTTTGAACTTACAGGTGGTGAGTGGTACCTGGACATACAGAAGTCACTGGACTAATCTGAAGATCTGAAGAGTAAGTAACAGTGCAATTTTATGAAATTTCCTGGTTTGGTTTTTTTTTTTTTTTTTCTTTTTGCTTGCTTTTACAAAAACT
>NDXB01013650.1:61608-76947 GCA_002631895.1 Agapornis roseicollis
AGTAAAAAAAAAAAAAAAAAAGTGCTATGTGAATTTTAAAGATGTTTTCTACATTGGCATTTTGCTTTCCTGAGAAGGAGAATTATTTTGGTGCATCACCGTTTCTAACAGTGTCTCATTTTTACTTTCTAAGGGTCTGGATTGAGTCTTAATTCAACAAAAGGCAGAAGCCTTTGCAAGACAAAGTTTGTACAGTATCTTGGAGACTATTCATTTTTTATGAAGGGTAAAAGGAAAACTAGGGAAAATGTAGGCCCGCTACAGGATGTAGCAGGGACCCTGGTGACAGAGGACACAGAGAAAGCAGAGATACTGAATATCTACTTCAGTCTTCAGTGTGAAGGCCAGCCCTCAGGAATCCCCCACCTAGGAAACCAGGGAGAAGGTCTGGAGAAAGGGAGTCTTTCACTTTGTTGAGAAGGTGTAGGTCATGAGATGATATAGAAATGAGAAAATGAGATAAGTTAGACAAACTTGACATGGAGATACATGGCTCAGGTACACCCACGAGTGCAGCGGGAGCTGGCAGACATTGTTGCTAGGCTACTCTTGATCATCTTTGAAAGGTCATGGCAATATAGAGAGAGGTGCCTGAGGACTAGAAGAAAACAAATGTCATCCCGGGCTTCAGCAATGGCAAGAAGGAGGATCCCAAGAACTGCAAGGCCAGTCAGCCTCACCTCAATCTGCAGAAAGGTGATGGAATGGCTCATACTGGAGGCTATCTCTAAGCATGGGGAAGGCCAAAAGGTGATCAGATGTAGTCAGCATGGATTTACAAAAGGGAAATCACACTTGACCAACATGATTGTCTTTTATGATGGGATAGCTGGCTGTCCCACAGGAACATTGGTCTAGATGATCCCCAGTGGTCCCTTCCAACCTCAACCATTCTGTTATTCTGTGATTTGGTTGTTAAATCTGTAGAATGAAATCTAAGACCTTACCAAAAGTACTTACAAAGTACCTTTGGTAAAGGCGGATTTCCTCAGTGTTGTCAGGTATTCCTCAAGTCTGAGAGGTGAATGCTCAGAAGATGGTCAGAAAACCGGTGTCATTTCCAAGTGTTTGCTCAGTTAGCCATACAGTATTCACAGGAGTACAAAAACTGATACTAAAATGTAACATCTCGTTTTAACACTGAGTCCTTCCTTTCTTCTTCACTTTGTTTAAACATAGAAGAAAGTTCAGCTCATCATCTCTTTTAGCAGTAGAAAGGCCACAGAGAAGGAAGAGAGGATCTTCCTGACAGTACTTTTGGCTTGTCCTTGTAAAACGGAATTAAGTCGCATGGGCCCTCCCTCTCCTTGAAGCAGCCAAGGTTAGCCATAACCTCATCTTCAGTGAGAAATCGATGTTTTTAATCTTGAGTGTTCATTTTCAAATTGAAATACAGTTCATCACATTGCTGTTCTTCCATATTATCAAGTCCTCTGACAGAGATAATTCTAATTTAAAATGACCCACAAGACACAGCACCAGGTTATGATAGTTTGAAGACTGATCATAGTTTGCATTTATTTCCTATGCCTTTTAAGGTGAATGAATCTTAACTAGTCTAATGCTGAGTTAAAGTAGAGGTTTTAAATTTGTTGGTTCTCTAACATACATGTTATTCTTCTCTTTTCCACTCTTAGGTAATTCAGGAACCCAGCAATAATTAGTATTAGTAGTATTTCCACATGAATATTATATTTCTATTTTAGATTTTATGATTTTTGCCCCAGGCTGTTTTTAATAAGCAGCAATAGTCTGTAAAAAATGTTCTACATATTGATGCACAGGCTGATTTAGTTCTTTTCCTGGGACACTGAAAGAAAAGCATAATTAACATCACTCCTGAGATTTAACTTTTGCATTATGCTAATTATTCCTTGAACTGGAAACAGTTTTTCAAGTGAATTTAAACTGTGTTGCTTAGCTATAATTACATTTTAGTCTACTGTCTAATAATAGGCTGATTCTCTTTTATGTTAGAGAGTTATTGTCACAAAAATATTTGAACAGTCTACATTTGTATGTTCTTGTTGCAGTCAGTGGAGTTGGGGGGAGGTTAGCTTTACCTTAGGGGTTTCATTTGAAGCATTAATAAAGTGCTTTAGGCATCAGATATTAAAATTTGTGTCCCTTATGGACCAAAAATCTAATATTTTAATGTATTTGTGTCCTTTATATCTCTTCAGAATGATAGTCATATTCATCCAGTGCTTTAGGTTCCCAGTAATTTCTTCCATGCATAAATAAACTTTTAAAAAATGGCTTCCATGCTTGTCTTTGTAGAAAATGATGTGGTATGTGTATAAAAAGTTAATAAAGCTATATTGAATATTTGATTCATATTTCCAAAGCCTCAGAAATGAATATAAAAAAAATAACACCCCCAATGTTATGATTTCTGAGTTAAAGCAGCTTTGATATTAATAAAGAGATATAAATGAAAGTTTGTTATATATTTTGCTGAATATACTGGGAGTGTTTTTATGAAATTGTGCTACATCTGACTTCTCCGTGAACTGTGTGAAGTCATATGGTTAAGAATGTTGGGTTTACTATTGTCTGCTTTCCTTGTGAGAGACAAAAGGTCCAAATTCAATTAGTTAGTCTTGCATTTTTTATAAACAGCCTATTTATTCCTGAAATTATGTGTAAATGCTGGAGGAAAACTTTAAGATCTGTTCATGAAACTCTGAATGCTGAAAATGTAAGCAGAGAGTCTTGTACCTTTGTTATTCTTTCTAATAAAGAAAGTGAACAGTAGATTGTATGCATGCATAGAAATTCTCAATCCTAGAAATTTGCCTTATTGAAGTATGAAATTGTGGCTCTTTCAAGAAAGTGTTTCAGTGTTGCGTATACGATATTGCAAAAAGGCTGCCATGGCAGATTGATTTATATCCATTAATATCCTTGTAAGACCCAGTTCAGTGTCTTTATTGCTGTCACTCTTGTCAGTGAATATTTAAGGACAAGCAGCTTCTCAGCATACTGTTTGTTCTGCATGTAGATTAGGTTTGCAAGCCAATAATCACTGAAATTTTCACTGTTTTTTGACTAGTGTTACACTTCTCCAGTAATTGCACCAGAATTATTGGTGAGATAGATGTAATGCATAACTAACTTCCTTTTATTTGTGGTATTTATGTCCAGCAGTAATTATGCTCTCCAGTTTTCCTGTGTAATCTTTGTAAAACACTTAAGCAGAGGGCAGAAGCCTTTCACATAGCTCACTAGAAAACTTCCTGTTTGCTCAGTATCATAGCATCTGCTAAGAGTAATAACATTGATGAAATAATCCTAAACCAGAAAAAACATTACTCGTGACTCACCAAAAGAGAGTAAAATAACAAGGTAGCTATTTCCGTTAAAGACACAAAGAAGGGAAGTCCACCATAGCTGAACTTGTGACGTTGTGGCTACTTGTCTTTCTCACAATTTCTAGTTGAAAAAAAAAAAAAAAAGGGAATTACTTTTGGAAGAGGGAAAAAAACCCAAATTTTCTTTTCTCCNGACACAAAGAAGGGAAGTCCACCATAGCTGAACTTGTGACGTTGTGGCTACTTGTCTTTCTCACAATTTCTAGTTGAAAAAAAAAAAAAAGTGGAATTACTTTTGGAAGAGAGAAAAAAACCCAAATTTTCTGTGCTCCCAGACTGACTGAAAACTGGTATGGTTACATTTATGTTAATATTATCAAAGCAGGTTTGCATCAGTGAAAATATGAGGATAAATGAGACACCATATGTGCAGCTCCACACTTAATTGCTAAAAGAACACTTCTGTAATGAAGATCATGGCATTGTTTTGAAATTTGCTTGCTTCTCTTTATTCTTGCATGCATGTTATTTCTGTCCATCTGCAGGAAATATTATGAAATTATAGTCAGTTAGCCATTCTAACAACAGAAGAATATTAATGGTAAAAAATGGTATTACTAATGAAGGCTCCTAAATTACTGGATGCTTACTAAGGGTCATTATGACTCACAATTTCAGTCTAACTTTTTTTTCCCTGTTATATAATGCAATTAAACAACAAACCCCTTAAAACCTAGAATGCTGCTTTAAAACGGATACAGCATCAAGCGAAGTTAATGTCACATAGTGAACACAAAACTTTGCACGTGTCATCTACAGGATAAAAACCTATTACTTCTGTCTAGATGATTCACTGTTCCAACAGCAGAAAAGCCTTCTGTGTTGCTGTGGGATTCAGGGGCAAGTTTATTGTTACAACAGTATAAAACAGACACCCATGTGACTAAGCTTGCTTAAACAGCACTTCAGTTATATTTTAAGTATGTTGATTTAAAGTTTATTGTGCTTACTTTGACATTATAGGGGAAGTAAAACCATGAATCACAGAATAAGCTATGTATTTTCACATTGTAGCTAAACAGGTAAGTCCTTACTGGACTCTGATATCTATCAGGAAAACAAAAGGTAAAAATATTAAACTATATTAATCCATCACTGCAGTCAGTCACTAAATGGTACTGGTGGAATGATTTAAAAACATTTTTTTGTCTTCCTGAAGTGAATATGATTTTCCTGTGATATGTAAAGATATTGAGAAAGTAGGTGTCATGCACAGATCCTATAAATAGTATAATTACTTAAGTGTTTTACTTAAAGACCAGTTTAGACATCCTTCATTTTGTCCAAATGAAAATAAAGCTGCATTAAAATGCTAAGAAATATCAATCAACATGTACTGGAATTGTGATTAGAAAATATTAGCACAGTTTTCATAAAAATAAAAAACTTTCTGTGGTGATAAAACTCACAAACAGAAAGTACTATACCATAAAACACGAAGTGAATTTTTAGAAGAGTATTAGTTGATCTGTTTTGAGGCCACTGCTATCTTTCTCATCCTGTTATAACCATTGATCATTCTTTCATTTCCTTCTTTTGACCATAAACTGACCAGTATTTCTGGCCAGAAATTAACCTT
This sequence comes from Agapornis roseicollis, assembly GCA_002631895.1. Lineage (NCBI taxonomy): Eukaryota > Metazoa > Chordata > Aves > Psittaciformes > Psittacidae > Agapornis > Agapornis roseicollis. The sequence continues at coordinate 66,562 of NDXB01013650.1, forward strand.
TTTCCTCCACTGCTGTCCACCTCAACTAGCTATCAGCTGGTATACCATGGCCTAAGATCAACTTGAGCTCTCATAAAACAAGCCAGCTCTGTTCAGAGTAGTGTGTTACTGCGGACATATAGCAGGCTCTAACAGTAATTGTCCAAGATAAATTAGAACAGAACAGCATAAAGCTATGATTTCAGTCACTGAGCTGCAGGTAGCCACTCCCCTAACCCCTAAGGCATAGTATTGAGCTTTTCTGTTCAAGGTCTCTGCTGGGATACTTTGTTCCTGTGGTATAAATTCAAGTGGGTGATGAAAGTCTTATGGGAATGTTATTCTAGAAAGAGATTGCTGTAAAGCAAACAGTCTTACAGCTACATTTATCCTCCCGGGCATGTGCCTGATATCTTATATCGTATATCTGATATATTATGGTTAAAAAAAAAAAAAAAAAAAAAGAGCTGAAAAGGGCTGGCTTGCCTGGCTTTCTATAAAATGGTCTGGAGTATTTTTTAAATATCCCATTTGTAGATTTGCACCTCCCTTGGGATTTTAGAGTAGCCAAAACTGGGGCAAAATATAGATGTGAAAAAAGGTACTCTCCTCTTCTTCCTGCTGGAACTTTCTATTGCTTCAGGAGCAACACAATCTCAGGCTTTATTTTTTGAAAAGGTAAAGAAAAAAAGGCTTGACCTGGGCTTGTCATCAGGTGTGATTTGTGATGATCTGTGCACTGTATTGCTCTGAAGGACAGAAATTGTTATTCTCTGTTCTCATTGACATTCAGATTTTGCACATTAATGCAGTTGTATGCTTAAGAAGTTGAAGTTGAGAAAAAGGTGGATTTTTTACTCTTATCAGTTGGCAGGGTAATCCTGCTTTTCCACCATGGACCAAAATGGGAGATTCTGAGAATACTAGAATGATTATTTGAAACTTATTAATATGAATGTGATTAATTAAAGAAAACAACAGAGGCTTTCTTTCATCTGAATAGCCTCCATTGAGGCTCTTTTCTGTGTTTAGTAGTCACATAAGAGCTGCAAGACTATAAATGTAATAGTTTGCATTCTGTGTTGCTGAACAAGGCAAAACTCTTTTCTGCATATATAATCTGCAGAATAACTTTCAAAAACCTCTATTTCTGTTTTGATTAATCATTGGGGGTTTGTAGAAAATCTCACCTGGGTAACAAGAAGCATCTGAAATTGCTGAAGGGTAGGCATTTCCAGACCTTCAAAACACAGACAGAGGCAAGAGGAGCTTTCAATTTTAATTGTGTAGAGATGCTTACCTGAGTCAGCACTGAGGACACATTCATGCAGACAGTAATTGATTCATCAATAAAGGGCCTGTGTGTAGCTGCAGTACTTGGATGTTTGCCACTCATTATCTGATCGGTATCTGTGGCTTATAATGTTCAGACACATCTCCTGGCTCCTTGTCATAGAGTGCTGTGCTTCACAAAGGTGTCCTAGACAATCCCAGGGTCTGTGTGGTTGATTCAGAATTAGGAGCATTGTCAGGGTGGGATGAAAAATGGAGGACAATCTTATGTCTCAGAACGATAGAGTGATTAGTTTGGAGAATGTAGTTTCACAGTGATAACTTTGTATGAGAAAAGAGATGATCTTGCCTGTACAGACAGTTCATATCAGATGTGTTATGGAGTGTCTGGTAATGGTATAAGCCATCTGAGCTTCAATTTCTTGTTGAAATGTAATTTTTTTCTGTTAAGAAGCTCCTGTTAGTGTTTCCTGTCACAACAGATGGTCAGAACATTAGTTCTAGTATATTTTACATTTTATTTTCCCTGTATTTCTATTGTATAAATAAAATTGAAGATGTTTACCAATTTTTTTTTTGTTATATTATACAGTGGTCTTGGAGGAGTCCAAAACTCATTCCTTTTGCATAGTGACCGTTTCATCACTCCATACTAGTTACTCCATACTTTATTTTGTCTTATCCTCCTTCCATTCTTAGAAGTGATAATTTTTTTAAATAATGAATAATTGAAAAATCTTATTTTGCAATCCATTTTAGCAACAAGCTCATCAGGACACTCTAGGTTTTACAGTTTGCTGTCAGCTTTCCAGTATGCATTAGGGAGGCTTTTGTCTAGTAGATATATTGGAGCAGTACAGAACCATAAACAGTAAAACTTTGTAAAATAGTATAAGGCAGTTAAAACATAGCAGGAAATGAAGGTTCTGATCCTAATGAATGGGATTGTGAGTAAAGATAAAACAATAAAAGAAATGCATTGTTTTATTAAAAGTATCTGTACAAATTTAAAGAAGGCTGCAGTTGTTCAATGAAAAAGGAATGTGATTTACAATAAATAGTAGAATATAAAAGACCAAGTCAACTGTCACAGTCAAAAAAGTTTTTTTTTTCCATCAGATATGTCAATGTGTTTGCTTCATTCTACTCAAGATGATTCATTTCATTTTACGTAAGGGAAGAAGATCCTTCTTTTATTCACTTGGACTTTAATGTCCAAGTTCAGCAGCAAGTTCAGTAGGTATCAGAGTTTCAATTTAAATTGGGGCCAAAGCGATCTTCAAACTTGTTTCCATAGCATTCCCAAAGATTGCAGCTAAGCTGACAGGTTTTGGACACTTCCCTAATTGATGGATCTAAGAAAGCTATTGAACACAACACATAGCACTAGCAACCCAAGCCAGGTTTATGACTGACAGAACAAGTGCAATTTTCTGTATTTCTTTGTGACTATGCTGACTTCAGGCTCATGAAGAAAGTTGACCTTTGTGGGAGTAAAGAAGAGAGACAACTCACTGCAAAGCAGGAAAGAAGAGAAACGAAAAATTCCACAAGAGTTAAGTTAAAAAAGAGAAAATGCCTATAACTAATTTTGATCTTCAAGTACAGAATACTTTAATTATTTCTGTGTATCTGTATGATTAGATGCAGACTTTTTTAAAAGACATTCACAAGCAATTTTGGGTTTAATTCATTTTAGTTAATGGAGTTATTTTAGGGTTTTGTTTCCATCCTTGTGAACTTCTATTGTTAAGTCCTATAAATAAGGTAAAAATCTTGACCCAATGTACTAAATGCTGATTTTAGAACTGTTTTCATGTTTTCAATTAGGTCAGGATCTCATCTATAGTTGACTTAATTATTTTAATGCAGTCACTGGAGGAGAGCACCAGAGGGCAAATGTATTTGTGGTTCAATCCTGATAAGGACAGACTGCCCTCAGATACAAAAAAGTCCTTGCTTATTTAAACAGCTGCAACATTCATCAGCCCTTTTGGTTACCGGTTGAACTGTGGTTCATACCAATGATACCAAAATTTGTGTGCACTTTTGTTCTCTGCAGTCTGATGATTTGATATTTCCTATTAGTGTTTGTACTGTTGTGCATACTCTCAATTACAGCATGGTGTATTCATATCCTGTTAAGTGTTCATCTGGGTTTAAGGAAGCAGGGAGCTCATGGTTCCTTGCATATCAGACTTTCCCATATCACGTTTCTTTCTGATATGCTCTCTGCCTGTCTTCCCATGCAATGAAGCTACTGAAACACTACTTTGCTGCCCCAAAACCACTGTCTCTTTTTACATGTTGTTTTTTTAGCACCTTCTTTGGTCCTTTGCAATTTTATTATTTCCTCAAATCCTAGTAGAGGTAAACCCCCCAAACCTATCTGTTCTAATGTTTGCCATTTTCATGGTGGTCTTGAGCCACAGTCTCCCTGTGGGTTGACTTTAAACCAGCTGTTTACAGTTGGTTTAAACAAGCTTAAAAACTCCTTTCACTGGGTAACAAAGATGGGACCTATGTCTGTTGGCTAGATCACTCCAATAGAGTAAGTTTCATAGGTGTAAAGAGACAAAATAGCAATATTAACCAGAATACTTACTTAATAGAAAGAAATTCTCTAAATTATCATGTTAGTTTGAGTAACGGTAAGCTTATCATGGTTTAGTGTTCATTCAATGAGTTCAATAACACCAAGGCTTCAGTGTTTTTATTGGTAACTAAAACCTCCAAGTTTCCTTGAATAACAAAAGGGAGAAGTAAGGGTGGCAGATTAGCATATCATAGCAAATATGGAGGCACTTTAATCTTTAATTCAGCAGCTTACCTTTTCTAAAAATCCCAAATTTGTCTTGAGTGGCCATTTTGCCTTCTCTTGAATGACATATTTGCTCAGAAGTACACAATGGAAGCATCAACAGCTGTTGTTTCTTCTTATATTTAATCTGTGTTTGCAGTATTTTATTTAAGTAAAAAACTTGAAAACTAAAATATTTATCTTTTGGAGCAGGCACAGAGCACACAGTTACATAATGGTATATTAGGTGTTAGTTTAAAAATGTTGTAAAATGTTACCAGTACCAAAGTATTTGGCTGACTTTTAAGAAGGCAGATTTTATATCTCTGATTTAAAAACATAAAGGAGTTGAATTCCTATGGGTTCAGATATTGTCATGATGATAAACATTAATCCTCTAGGATATTGAGGAACCAGTTGTAACAACAAGCTTTCTTAATGAGTGAAGAAAGAAACTGTCTTGCTGACAGTATAACTTCTATAAAAGAGAACTTGTATATATTAATGATGATAAAAACACCAGTTTCCTGAGGTTGATACTGAAGTCTTCGGGGAAAGTATTTTCAGCATACATAAATCAGATCTGTTAAAAAAATTCCTTCTGAGATATGTGAAATATAGTTCCTTCATTTTGTTCTGCTTTCTGTATTACTAAAGAAATTGTGAGATTGAAGTTTTGAGATTGCAGTTGTGAGATCATGTGAAGAACATGATTAAAAAGGCTTAAAATTGCCATTTCTTATTTCATTATAATTCCTTGAAATCTGTGTCACTGACAGTGAGACATCTGGTGTTATCCTTTAAATAAATAAATGTGCTTAAAATGGTAAGATTCAATTAGAGCATGAAGTTAGCAGCAAAGATTTCACCTCAATAAGTGTCCCTGCTGCATCTGCATACCAGGGGTAATGGCCTTTCAGAAATACCCCTGTTACACTCAGGCCAGTTGTGTCCAGGCTTACGATAGCCACCTGTAAGCTTTTAGGCCTAATTCCAAATAAGCTCCTCTAGGGTTTGCCTCTGGGCAGATACAGCTTGTTTGCTTCTTCCACAGACACTTGTTCTCTGGGCTTCTGTTGTCCAGAAGCATGTGGCAGTGCAAGCAGTGTGAGGGGAGAGAGAGTTCTAACAGTGAAGAGCAGGGAAAGCCTGGTCCTTGTGCTGGCTGCTCATGATGGAGGTGTCCTCAGGGATACATCTCAGAGCTACCTGACATGTTTGTAATGTCTACACAAAGATAAGGGGCACAATGGTCTGTATTCCACCTTCTGCTTGTGTGGAATGGTAATCTTGCAATTTAAATCAGGAACGGAGTCAGGGAGAGATGGACAGGAGTCAGCAGAAGGCTGAATTCAGCTGGTGAGTGCATCAGAGTTTGAAAAACATTTTCTGTGCTTGTGTGTTTCAGCCCATGAGCTGTCAGCAGCATCATTGGCTGTTCCAAAATTACTGTGCCAGGCTCTTTCAGTGAGTGAAGGAGAGTGTGTGCATGTGTAGTCAGTGGCTGTAGCTGCATAAAGTAAGAGACAGAACAGATTGGTATATAGATTACGAGCTGTATGCTGCTTTGGCAGCATAGTGTTTTGCTGTTGCAATACACAGTTAAAGTGACCTAGCCACTCTGGTTCAGAGTGTGGCTGACACTTCTGGAGGAGAACTGGAGGTTGACAGCATAAAGAGTGCTGTGTGTGAAAGCTGGCAGCAGGTCCCAGGGGTGAGAGCTGCAGCCATGACACTTTGATCTGCGTTCTGCATCGCATTTTAGCAAAGACAAACTTTGCTAGCTATGAAGCATGGCTGCATTCACAGAGATAATCTGATACTGTGATTACTTTGTAAGAACTTGCAGGTGTGATAACACAGCCAGCTTGGAGATGTCTCTTGTGAGGTTTTTGAGGACTTGGACTGCGTGTCAAGATGTGGGGGCACAGAGGTGTGGTACAGTAGAGGCAGACTAATGGAGAAAACATACTTTTGGCTAAAACTTCTGCTCCTTATTCAAACCTCATGTAATATAATAATCTCTATTTACACCAAAATTTGGAGTTTCTTTTCTGCTATGAAACCATAATGGTAGATAAAAGTGTTATAAGAAAGGGTAGTGGTTTCTGTTCTTTCCTATCAGGTATTTGCATCCAGCAGTATGTACAATGAAGTCCTCAAAGTCACAGGCAATGGAGCATGATTTATATTTATTACTGTAACTGTATTATATGCCTATTATTAACTCTGAATATGGTGTCAGAATTTATGCTTTTTATCTGATCCACACAAAACAGACAATTTTATTTTTTCAGATTAATAGTATGTAAAAGACAAAGACTGACATGTCCTGAGGGACAGTACTACTATCCAGTATGTTGAAAATGACCCTTTAAATAATTCCTGGTTAATATCTGATGTGTCTCCTTTCTTAAAGATAAGAGGAACACAGTGATCTAACTAGTATATAAAATTTCATTTATTGTACTTTGTAGGTGCATTAAGTTGATTAAATCAGTTTATTGGAGTGGACTGCTTCTATTTTCAAATGGATTATGTCTCTCAATGCCAAATATCATGGCTAGTCACTATTTAATAACACTGAACAAGAGCATAAGTGAGAAATTTTGCAAACATTTATTCAAAAGTGGAAAATTTCTTAATTTTTTTATGCAAATACAGTTTTAAATAGGGCATTTTCCTATTAAATTTTAACATTCCAGTCCTCATATAGATGCTAGCTTTCATTAATTATGTATCTGTATATTATCACATCTGGAACTGGCTGTGCATGATATGATACGTTTTCAGTGTTTTCTGTTTGTGAAAAGTGCAGCATGGGGAGAGGTAGAACAGTTCTTGGTGTATATGTATATGTAAGTCTCATAATAGCAGCATTTCTCCTAGTCCAACAATTTCAAAGAGTCAGGTGGAGAACAAAACTTACATTACTAACGAACTGCTGAAAAAATTTAGAAAGCATAATAAACTTTGAGAGGAAGCACTCACCATGATATTTTAGAATATATTAATTGTAATGAGATACTTATAAGAAAGGTGTCAGAACTGGGTTTTAGTTTGTTTTCCACAAAATATTGAACTTGCAACGATGTGAAAAGCACTCGCAGGAGTAAAAAGGGTGATGGAGGTTTGTATTGCATTTTCTCAAGGATTGGAAGAAATTGTCTTCAACTCAGGGTGATCCTAATACACAGGGATAGCTAGTAATTCTATGAACCTTTTGCTTACAGAATAATGTACGTTGAATTTACTAGCAATAGCTAAAGTTCAAAGAAGTTGTATATTCAGCTTATGCAAGACTGACCGTCTGCCTCAGCGTTTTGGATGTGTGTTTGAACGCTATCCATGTTAAAAATATTTGAAGGTTTGAGTGCAATAGAAATATTGGAGATTATTGAGGATAAATCAGCAGATTTGGAAACACAAAGAATTTAATGCTGTAGCATCAATAACTTAAATAAAGAGACAATTTATAATTTTATGATATTTTGCACTTTTTATTACTTAGTAAAATATTGATTTAAGTATAACTGAGCATCTTGCAGCATAAACCACTTCGAAAACAGTCAAAAATTTTCAAGGGTAGATTAGCTCCTGTTGTTCTGCTGGGCAGACTAAATTGTGCTTGACTGCATTCTACCAAATTTATTTAATAACTGCATTTTAAATCAAGAGTGTATGCTAAGTAGAATTTTACCAAGCATAGTTTTCTTTAGTGAAACCAAATATCTCATACTTGTGCTTCATCTGTTTCTATAGAAAACTGATTAAATCTTTGCAATTATAGTTTGAACAGAGTATTTTTCCCCTATCTCAGTGGTAAAGGTCAGCTTGAAGAATAAATGAACTCTCGTAAGGCAACTAAATCATAACTGTTTCTCTATGAATGGCTGCAAACTGAACACATGAGTAAATATTGTTATAAAGAGGTTTTCAGTAGCAGCCTTCCAGTATCTGAAGGGGGCCTAAAGGGCTGCTGGGGAGAGACTCTTTCATTAGGGACTGTAGTGACAGGACAAGGGGTAACGGGTTCAAACTTAAACAGGGGAGGTTTAGATCGGATATAAGGAAGAAATACTTTCCTGTTAGGGTGGTGAGGCACTGGAATGGGTTGCCCAAGGGAATTGTGAGTGCTCCATCCCTGGCAGTGCTCAAGGTCAGGTTGGATGAAGCCTTGGGTGGCATGGTTTAGTGTGAGGTGTCCCTGTTTATGTCAGGGGGGTTGGAACTAGATGATCTTAAGGTCCTTTCCAACCCTAACTATTCTATGATTCTATAAGATTTTGAAAATTTTATGAAAAGAAGATGATAACGCAAGCTACAGATTATTTGGGGCAGAACAGGTTACTTCCCTGACTGTACAGTCTGAATTCTCTTACCCAAATTAGAAAAGTTAGGTACTCCATGGTATAAGGTCTGTGTGGTTCAAAGGTACAGCTTTCTCAGCAGTGTTCCTCACCCAAGAATTTTAAGGAAGAAATTTGTCCCAGAGTAAAAGAATTCTCTTGTGGATAGTAAGTAATCAAAAAATTTCAGAAGTAACTGAAATGAAGAGAATTCAGTAGTGAGAAAACTGCAGTATGCATCAGATTCATGAATGCTGTAAGGATTTTAAGATTAATATCATTATGTATAGTCTGCTGTTTTCTACAAATCTCGACTAACACCTGGCATATTTTTGTTTTCTGAAATTGTTTATTAAAATACTTCCAAGGCCTTGCAAAAATAAGGAGTGGTTCCACCCTATATTTTCACCACTCTAATGTTTAAAAGATCTATTTTCTGTTTGTTTATTTCACTTTTCACCTACTTCACCGGGGGCTGACATTAAATAGCTGTTAATGAAAGTGTACCTTTTATTTCAGAAAACCTTGCTCTGGTTCTTTATTTGCAGCAAACACTGATACTGTAAAGAGAGGCCAATACTATTTAATAACTACTTATTATTAAATTGGTGGTCAATGGTAGCATCTTAAAGGACAAGTAAAGATACAGGGAGAGAATGGGCAAATTAACATATTTTCCTGAGTCTATTTACTCCCTTAGCTAGAAACTGCAGGTAACCATTATGTCTAATACCCACTGAGAAACTTTAGCTCTTTAAGTTTGCTTCTTTTTAAATTCATGTATATTTTAATTTCCATAATATTTTGTGGATGTGAAGAACATTGCTTCTTTATATTCTTGTAACCATGTTTGGAAATCTGATGAGTTTATTTAATCTATTTTGTTTATTCACTCTTCAAACAGAGACCAATATGTACCTCAGGGTTTTCCTGTTTCTTCTTCTTTACATTCCTCATTCTATTATATTTTTAAAGGAATTTAAGAAAAGACTACTACAGTATTCAGTACTTAGATAAGAAAACCTCTATGCTCTAATTACTTAAGCATAAAGAGTAGCTGTAAATTAGATATTTGCATTCATAGAACATAAGATATAGGAGTTATTGTTAATAGTGGTCTGAATTTCAGTTCAGTGTTTAGTGGCAGACAGAACATATATATACACTAAAAGGTGTGCTGGAATACTTTTTCTCTATTTTAACTTACAAGTTATAATATAAATGTATATGAAAAGAGCTGTATTGTAATATATGAAGCTTTTATTTATTAAAGTGAAAAATCACTGCATGAGAGAAAAATATCACTGCAAAAAAATGCTAAAGGTTAGGAATATATCTGCTTGACAAGGTGATTTCAGAACTTTCACAGCACAACTAAATTCACTACACTGTTTTCTGGGTGATGCCTCAGTGATGTGACAAACCCAAGAAGAAAAATATGTGTTCAACAGTATTTCACTGAAATTGTCAAATGTAATTGAATAACACTTGCTTGTTTCTTGGAATATTTCTCAAAGCTGGTCTCTAGACTGCCTTCTCTAGCTGTGCAGCTGTTTAATTCAGTTCCTAAGTGTCATTCTATGGCAAGTCTCCTAAGAGACAGAAAGTGAGATTAAAGCCTTATTCCTCTTTAAGGCACACACGACATCTGTCCCACCCATTCCCAAGTTCTCAAAAAAAAAAAAAAAAAAAAAAAAAATATATTTATAAAAAAAAAAAAAACAACCAGCCCATTAGCTGTACTTTAAAGGGATTTTGGCCACAGCAACCTGAAATGGTGAGGCTATAAATGCTCCCAGGGTGTTGAAAGAATAGCTCTGACTCTTGCCTGATAGATACTGATCATATTCCACCTCCCTGAGCTTGGTTCATCTCTAAGATATCCCTGCTGGCCATATACCACAAGATAGTCCTTGCCTGAGCAGTTAGTTTACGAAGCAGTTGTATGTTGTGCAGGATTCCAGC
>NDXB01013650.1:78496-91926 GCA_002631895.1 Agapornis roseicollis
GAGGGAGGCTTGGAATGAGATTAGTTTTGGTGGAACAAAAGATAGGTGATGTCAAAGTAGCATGGTATTTTAATCTCAAGCTTGAGTTTGAGTTAAGAGTATGATAGCCAGGCAGGCAAAAAGTCAGGTAAAAGTAATCTGAAATAAGAATGAAACAGGTGGCAATCATTAAGTGATTTTACCAAGTTTGGTAGACTAATCCTCAAGGAAGGGTAGCAGACTTATGCAGGATCCTGTGTACTGAGACTGTGAACAGTTGAAAGGCTAGGGGCCATTTAATACCTTTGATATCCCACAGGAATTAATTCTGTGCAGCTCCCTGTCTTAAATGACTGTGAGGACTATTTACTGCTATATGAAGAACAATAGGAATGAAACACACAGTTTGTATAACAGCATTCCCAGAAGCATGACTGTAAAGGATACAGGATAACAAGTGATCCCCACTCTGTTCACATTTTATGCTCAGCTGATTTCCTATAAAAAAGGAAATGTTAGACAAGACTTAACATTCTGTATACACTCTAGGCTCTTAGGGCTCACTATGGCATTTTACACTTATTCATGTATATCGTTATTCTTATCAGATATTTCTACATTAGCATGGTAAGTGCATTAGAAACAAGGTAGAGAGAGAAAAAATAATAAACACTCCTGTGTAAGTCAGCTTGCATAAATGTTATTCATATATCTCAGATATTACAGGACTACATAATAAGGGCTAAACAGAATGACTTGCATGTGTCTCAAAGTGATGGGGATTATTGTGCCATGTTGTCTGTTTAGCATGATAGTTTCAACAAAGATGCTTAATATCAATAATAAATATTAAATATTTCTAATAAGTACTGAATTTATTTATGAAATGCACATTTGTAAGTCCATTAAGAACCATATAAGAAGACTGTCATGCCACATGTATCTAAAAAATCTGTGAGTATGATTGTTATAGGTCTTCCATAGATCTGATCGTATCTTTATGAAGTTATAATGTCTTTGCCCAGTTAAGAGCAGCTCTGACACACATTCTCTGCTTTTTTCAGCATCTCCTGTAAGGATTTTCTCATAAATTTCAGAATATAAGTTTGCAAAGGCCTTTAATGTTAGAAACAATTTGTGTATTCTTCCAGATTGTTGTGTATCTCCCTTTGTAATGTCAGCATCTAAAATCCTAGTTTTAGTTCTAATGGGTCACACATTAACGTGTCATGGTAGCTGGAGGATGTAATGTAGGGCTAGCTCATCCAACCAGTCTGCTTTTGTCTGAAAAAATCAGATTTTTGTTCATTTGAATAGAAAGTAATTTTTTGATAATCTGGTTTATAATGCATCAGAACACTGCAATCAGCACAAGCTAGGTTCTTATGATGACTGTAGGATGACAAACTTACAGGCAGAGTGTAGAGAAGTGGATGATATCTATAACTGCATAACTGCATGCATGCTATATTGTATGCAATCGACCAGATACATTTCATCAGTAAGTACCAATATCTACCTTTAAAATACAAAGTCTTAAACTGTTAATTTGACATTCTAGTTTAATATGAAATTTGCAAATAAGTAAGTATCCTTCTGATAGCTTCTTCCATGAGATAAAAAGTTACATCAACTATTACGACTGGCCTTGTCTTTCCCCTTCCTCATTTCTTTATATAATGTTTCAATTTATGAAGGTGAAATGCATGTAAGTAGTCCTTATTATTAAGGTTTGCATAAGGATAAAAACTGGATGTAAACTTCTTTTAGTTTTCAGTGCATCATAATGCAGTTACATTGATTCGTTTGAAGTCTGTAGTTTTACCTGTTCTTGCACAAATTTCAACAAGGTGCCATTGTTTATGTAGATGAGAGTAGTTGTTGATCCCCTTCTCTACATGCAGGAAAACGCACTATGTCACAGTGTTACCAAACATCTGTTAAGAAATATTGCAGTCTCCTCTGGGATAAGAATATTTTTCTTGCTAATAATAAAAGAGCATTAGACAAGTATGAAGCAGTGCATACGTAGAAAACAGTACCAACAACAGAATATGAAACTATTGTTTCTGAATTTCATTAGTAGGGATACAAAAGTATTTACAAAAATTGTCCTATGACCTGATAGTTCTTAAAGATGGCAGTTGTAATTTTGGACTTTTTTCTCATAAGTAATAGAATGCTGGTGCATTTACCATGGTAGTGCTTTCCCAGTTCAGGTCATCTGCAACATGAGATGTAGGACTCTGAAACAGAACCAAAAATCAATACCAATCTAAGAAAAGGTTTTCAATTAATCTACCCAGAATTTTGCACTTGACTGCAGCGAATTCTGGGGCAAGATGTGGGGAGTTTGCTTAATAGATTGGAAATATTTTTATAATGCTGGCATATACAATAAAACTTAACAGACTATACATAATTTCAATAATGCAATTTAAAAATTGTTCCAGAATATTGGCAGAAAATACAGTGATTTGCTTACATTTAAGATTTCAGTGCTGGTAAGAAAAAGATGATAACAGGTGTGTGCTAGGTGTTTTGCACTTTTAGGTTGTCTACAGTGCATCACAGGAGATGATATTTAAAAGAAAATATTGATGAACATGTGATTGATAATTATCTCTCTTTTTTCATTTGAGAAAAAATGTTGAATTTTTTGCCACTGTTTTTCTATTATGTCTTTTTTGAGGCTTTTCCTGGTTGTTTGGTCAGCCAGGCTCTCATATGAGTGTTGAGTAGTTAGGACGAAACATTCAGTTCAGCACAACCTAATTGATGTTGTGGTTCCACATACTAGTACCCTTGTTTTCTTTCTGCTATCTTGCCAGATGGATTACTCTGTTTCTGCAATATTTATTCATGTCCGCACATGGCATATCAATATTGTAAACTTTTATGGTCTGAATTGTGCCAAAGTAATACTGCAGTCTGTCACTAAACTTTAACATTTTATTTTGACAGGAGCAGACCTGTAAAGATGTTTATGTGGTGGTCAACTGTTTTACTTCTTGGATGCATTTTGCTGGGAGCAGATGGGTGGCCAGCCAAGGAAGGATACGACTTTCGGCCTTATCAGCCCCTAGTAAGATTACGTCACAAGGTACAGATTATTCTTCAGCACTTCTGACTTTTCTTCCATGATGGAGGGATAAATTACACACCAGCTTTGTCTTGTTGGTGTTTATTGGAGTAATACTCAGAATTAACTTTTTCAGTAACAACACCTGCAAAAATATAGACTTGATTTGGCAAATGAAGGGGTGCTGGTTTGATTTGAAAGTACAGAAGTCTGTCAAAGATAGTGAGCTAAACTGTTCTAGTTTAACAAACAGAGATTATGTATATCAACAGAAACTTGGAGAGAGAGCCAGGAGAGGTTGTCTATAAAGCAACTGTCAGCATCTGGCTGAGGCAATGATTTGTCCCAGTAATTGCTGAATTTCAGGCCAAGAAGCCCAGAACTGCCTGTCAAAGAAACATAGTGTTGAAGTTAACTGATCAACAAAAACTTGTCTGTGTGAGGTAGGTGTTCACAGTGCTTGCTGAATTTAGGAGTTTTGAACCATGGTATAATGCGAATGTTTCCTGAGATTCTGGGTTTCCTAGCTTCAAGATCCATATGCCATTGAGATTTTGCTCACTTGCCACACCTTTGTCAAGAATCCAGGACTTCCAAAGCAGTTCTTGGATAACAAATCCTGATGCCCTTCTGGTAGCTAGGAGGAAAACTGCTGTGGTATTTATGTAAAACAAGGAAAAGGGCTGTCTGAAGCTATCAGATCAGCTTCTTCATTTCTTCTTGGAATGGTAGTCATGGGAGCAACATCTGAGGGGCCATACTTAAGGCCTACAATCAGGACAAGAAAGATGATAAACTTCTTTTTCCCCTTCTTCTGAATGTGGGTGCTTCAACTAGAAACTCTAAGTGCTAGTTTCTATTAATGTTTCAAGATCTAAGTAGTTTAATTTCTCCATAGTTTTTATAAAATATGAAAGCTATTTCTTCTTGGTCCTCAGTTTGAAAAAATGATCCAATGTCATAGAATCAAAGAGTAGTTAGGGTTGGAAAGGACCTTACTATCATCAAGTTCTAACCCCCCAAATATGGCCACAGACACCTCACACTAAACCATGCCACACAAGGCTTCATCCAGCCTGGCCTTGAACACTGCCAGGGATGGACCATTAACAACTTCCTTGGGTAACCTCACAGTAAGGAACTTCTTTTTTATATCCAATCTAAACTTCCCCTGTTTAAGTTTTAAACCATTACCCCTTGTCCTATCACTACAGTCCCTGATGAAGAGTCCCTCCCCAGCATCCTTACAGGACCCCTTCAGATACTAGAAGGCTGCTATGAGGTCTCCATGCAGCCTTATCTTCACCAGGCTGAACAGCCCCAGCTTTCTCAGCCTGTCTTCATATGGGAGATGCTCCAGTCCCCTGATCATCCTCGTGGCCCTCCTCTGGTCTTCTTCCAACAACTCCATGTCCTTTTTATGTTGAGGATATCAGAACTGCACACAATACTCCAGGTGAGGTCTCACGAGAGCAGAGTAGAAGGGCAGGATCACCTCCTTCGACCTGCTGGTCACGCTCCTTTTGATGCAGCCCAGGATACAGTTGGCTTTCTGGGCTGTGGGCACACACTGCCAGCTCATGTTAAGTTTCTCATTATCATTTTTCTCTTCTACTTCTTTATATCTGAAAGTTGTAGGTGATAAGTTATTACCTAATTACCTACTCTTGGTTTCAGATATTAAGCAGATTGCCCTAGAACAATTTACTTTTCCTTTTGGCATTTATGGCAGGGAGGTTGGAACTAAATGATGGTAAGGTCCTTTCCAACCCTAACTATTCTATGATTCTATGATTCTGTTTGATTCTATCTCTCTCAGCATATAAAGAGGACCTGATAGCTGAGTTCTCAAACAAGTAAAATATTTACCTATTAGCTGATTATTATACACTATTTAGGTTAAATATAGAAAGTTTCTAATAAATGAAAAATAAAGTATTAAAATTTAAATTTCACTACAAAATTGTGCATCCTCTAGGGAATGCTGCTCAAGTAGACTAAGGACTGCATCAGATCCCAGACAAATAAATACATAACTATATAAGCACATAGATGTTTACACCAAATATTTTGAAAACCACAAACTTTGTCTCATCAGTTTACTTCCACTCCCCAAATACAACCAAATAGGGCAAGTAAAATATTTTGAAATCTAGAATGACTGAGGGAAACCAGTAATGAAACCAGGGAATGAAACATGTGAGAGAGAAATCACATGTACAAAAATCCCCAGAATATTACGATGAAGAATGTGAGAAGAATCAAGGACAGGACTTGAGGTGTAGTGAACATCATTTCTGAGATTTAGATGATCTCTTAGATTAATGATTGTATGTGCAAGTAATAGTATGTTGCTGTTTCTTAATAACACTTCTAATCCTCTGATAATCTTCATATAATAGTTGGAATAGGCTGGTTTAAACATTTTAATATTAGAGGCTTTGCACAGACATTTGTGCCTGTGTCCACATACATATATATATATATATATGTATAGAAAGTTTGAGAGACTTTGCTTCTATTTTTCATTCATTATATATTCTTGCAANAGGCTGGTTTAAACATTTTAATATTAGAGGCTTTGCACAGACATTTGTGCCTGTGTCCACATACATATATATATATATATGTATAGAAAGTTTGAGAGACTTTGCTTCTATTTTTCATTCATTATATATTCTTGCAAAACATATATAAATGTGCGTATATACAGAACAGAAACAGATGTATCATCCTGTAAATAGATTTTGTATTTTCAAAAAAGATAAAGCTTAAAGGGAAATAAAATGAATGCTATAAAAATATTAAAAAAAATAAAAAATAAAAGAAAAAGAATGATGAGATATGACATAAAACTTTATTCTGAAGAAAACCAAAGAAAATACGTTGGGTTTTTTTCCTAGGCAATATCTCTAGATGAAAAAAAGGTTTATAGATCAGCTTCTGGTATTATGGATATATATATATTAGCATAAAAAACCCTAAAAATACAGAACGTTTCTGAAGACAATTTCTAAAACTACTTCTGACACAGATACTCTTATTCAAAACATATAAATAATATATTAAGGAAGACTTCCTGCTTCAGTCAAAGACTTGATAGATCAAGTGCTCAGATTAAGTTATGAGAGTAGAATACTTATTATGAACGGAAGATGATAATGCATACCAGCAGAGTTACATTTTCTTTGATCAAGCAATATGTATGCAAGTTTATGAGTGCAAAGATTTGAAATAAAAAAGATAAAAAACCCTCCAAGCCACCACCCACTCCATAACTGCTCTTGCTCTAATAAAAGTTTATTCTATGTAGATGGTAGTCCAGCCAGAGGAACTCCAAATGTCAGACTGGAAAAAAAAAAACAAAAAAACAAGTTCTGTTGGTACTGAGGTATTACTTTGAAAAAAATTGTGTTCATGATAGAAACAGGCATTCATATAAAAAAGGGTTTGCTTTTCTACGAGGGATTACGTACAAATTCATTTCCTCATGCACAGAAATTACAAGTAGACTTTTAGTCTGAATGCATGATAATTTGAACATGTGACAAAAGCATGTGTAAGGAAATAACTTTATAATTAGGCAAAAACTTTACATGTAACAAACCTTTTCTCTTTTTTTATTTTTATTTTTTTTTCTTTTTTTACTGTGAAGGTGACGAAGCACTGGAGCAGATTGCCCAGAGAGCTTGTGAAATCTCCATCTTTGGAGATAATCAGACCCTGTTCACAGGGTTGTGGGCAACCTGTTGTAAATGACCACGCTTGAGCAGGCAGGTTAGGCAAGGTGATCTCCAGAGGTCTCTTCCAACATTCTGTGATTCATTATAATACATCATAAATGATGAGCCATAATAAAATATAATCTGTTTATATATATTTTATGATTTATATAGTTAGCCCAATAGTTGTGGTATTTTACTGAAAGGTTTAAAGATATAAAAAAAAAAATAGAATTTTTTAAAAACTCTTTTATGAAAGTTTTTAATAGTTTTTACAAAATCTTTTATTTAAAGAATGCTTTTAGAAAATCTGAATGTTGAGTTATAACGAGACAATATTCTTCAATCTACTGTTTTGATGGGTTGAAAGTAAAATATGTGCTGAATTAAATTGAGAAGTTCTTCATATTTTAATAACAAATATTTGTAGCACCAATTGATTAATAGGTTGTCCAAAGTGTTTTCAAATCATTTTACTTAGAAAAAGACCTATATTATCTTTATCATGTCCATTAGCATTCTTTTTTTGAATGTTGCATTCAAAAAAGAGTATACACATATATTTTTCCAGTAACAGAATATTCAGATACATAATCTTCCTCCTCCATAGATGGCATTGTCTGTGTTCATGGTTCCATAGATTTTTTGGGTCTTTTTATATTTTTTATAATAGATCAAATAGAAGGACTGATTCTTTAAAAATTATATGGTGATATCTCGTGATACTTGAGATAGAATAGAATGTATAGCTAATTTAATTCTTACGCCACAGCTGTATCCTTTTTCAGTGGTGGAAATTCTTATTGATAGAAATTTTTGGTGCTGCAGTGTGCAAAATTCTACATCTGAGTTTTCTTTAGAAGATAATAGTGCTGCCTTTAAGAAACCAGCATTTTCAGTGGCAATTGAAACCACTATAGTTCAGTCTCCAACATTACCTATTTTTTTGTTAAAACTGCAGAAAATCATAGTAAAATATGGTTTAAGCATTTTGACAGTATGCGAAGTTGCCAAAGTTTTGGCACTAACTGAAAGTTAGATCTAGTGCTATGAATAATGCTGGTTTTCCAACTTTTCTCTTTTTATTCTTTAAATAAGCAGCAACACCTTAGTGTGTAGAAATTATTTTTTTTGTGTTTAACTTGATCTGTAGGAAATAACAAACTATTCTCCAGTAAACTTTGTAATTTATCATATGTTGTACTAACAAAAAGGTTTTCTAATTTTATTATACACTAGTTGTAGCTGAGTTAGTATTACAGTGGAGTTTTTAATATCCAGTAACTAAGATGAGTTGCTGACCTTCAAGTATTAGCTTAATTTATTTTTTGGAAATTTTCTAACAGAAAATCTGGAGTAATTTACAAAATATAAGTCTAAGAACTTGCAGAAGTTTGTGCCTAAATGATAATTATGGCCCAAACTATAATTACAATTATGTTCATTAACATGGCCATTATAATGGTGATGAAGTTCAAATGTTCAATTGCATCATTTATATATGATGGGAAAAGATGAGTTGACTTGAACTATAATGAAGAAAAAATATTGCAAAGCATTCCTCTAAGTTTGTTTTCAGTCCCCTTCCTTTGTTAAACTGCCACATCTTGCATGGTTATGCTGAAAAATATCAGGCTATATCTGAATAGCTTGTGAATTTCTTGTTAAGCCAGTTAATCTTTGGTTTTTCATTTGTCAAAACACTGAAAAAGTTTGTAAGGGACTTTCCATTTGGGAGTCTTTTTGCATTGCTGCTGAAGTATTGTAAGCAATTTTTAAGTACCTAGGTTCCCACCTGAAATCATTAGGAAGAATTTGTAGCATCCTAATGAATATTCTTGTAATTTGCATGTTTCTGACAGCAGCGTTTATGCAATGTCTTCAGTAAAGAAACGTATGCTCTGAGACTTCCAGGTAAAACAGGCAGGCAGCAGCCAACAGAATGCTGACTCTTGTCTTCTGATTTTCTGTCAGAGATATATGGAATATTAATTAGCCTGCACATTCCTATGTTATTCCAGAGCATGCCAACTCTGCCCAGAGCATGCCAACTCTGCATATTTAACACACGAACACACAACTCTCCTCTACAAGCCAGGTGATTCACATGGTTTAGGGGAAATAATATCAGCACAGTGCTCCATTGTGAATGATATTATGGGTAGGGAGTTGTTTCATTTTAGCCTCAAGGGGCAATCTGTGAAAATTGCTAACCTAGCTGTCATTGCCTAAGTACCTTTTTACTTAGGACTTATTCTCATCTTGTGGATTTAAGACCATTGTGTTCACTATAGTCAGGGTTGTAATGCCCACCTAAGAGTGAGCATGGAGTGAGCAGAGGATGAGGAGAAATGGTCAGGGGAATCTCTGTAATGGACAGAGGGAAAACTTAGGAAATTTGGAATTTAGCTGGGCCTGGTTCTAATCCTCAACTTGGGCCTGGGCCTGGGAAGTAGCTTCCATCAGGAGCAGGCTTTCTTGTCCAGCTGAGTATGTGTACAGAGGGTACAAAAAAGGGGACATGCTTTGTTTTTAACAGCTTTCATTGACACTGTGTAACAACTGATTTTGCCATATTGATTCAAACTGTTTCCAGCCTTGTCCTTATTTCGTGTTGTTTTACCAAAGGTCTCATGGAATCTGAGTCAGACATGCAATGCTCACTCTTGTCTAGGTTATTTGTCCAGACTAAAATAGTTCTTTTGACTTCCTGTGGAAAACCTGCCTCTCTCCCTTTTCCCTTCTCCCTCCGTTATTACTGTTGCTGTTTGCTGTTAAATTAGGCAGTTCAGCTCTTATTAATTTAGGCCTCAGGATCAGGTCAGCTTAGGTTTAGTTTAGAATTGGGTCCATTTTAGAAGTGTTTAGGCAGTAATGATTTTGTATGAATGAATCAAAGCAAGAGAGCAGAATGGCATAAGCATGCACTTCCAGTTTATTAAAGACAAATTTGAATGTATAAGCATAAAGCATAGAATATATGTTCTGCATTTAGGTTTTAGCATAAAGGTTATAAAGTGTTCTACCTCAATTAATAGCACTTTCTGTGTTACAATGAAATGCCTGTAAAATACAGACAGGCTGAGTGTTCAATAATTTTATTTTTGTTTAAGGTATCATAGCCAAAAAAGAAATATGCAGACAGTAGTACTTCAGGATTGAAAAGTAGCCTGAGCTTTCCTTGTGTGGTCTGGTCTCCAAACAACCTAAGGTTTATAGTTCACAGTGTTTCTCTGCAAGCCTGTTTGCCTGCAGGATCTGAGAAACCATAAAATTTGATCCTCTAAAATCCTCTGTTCTAGACAGAAAAAGGGTAGAAAAATCTATTGCAGTAATATGCAGCAGTGACTTCTGAGGATTAAGAACAGAGCTTTTCCTGATCATGTCAATGCTGCTCTCAGCTGTAAGGTAACAAGAGGTTTTTCTTCCTTCTGAGGCTCCTCGAACACAGTATCTATGTCCTATGCAAATTCCAGGATTTCATTTAAGTAACAAAGCTCACTTTATTCCTCCACACCCCCTCCTTAATTTATTTTCTAACTGTAGTCAAGAAGTCTTAGGAAACTTATTTTATTTTTTTTTTCTTTTCTCAGGGAGAGGAGTGCATTCTGTATTCTAATCTGCTTTTTCCTGTGGGCAGTAGCATTCAAAAGGTTTAGCTAATTTTTTTGAAGTCCCATTACAATCATTGTATGTTAATAAGCTGATACCTATTATATGCTATTTTTGCTGTCTTTCATTATGTGCTGATACCATTTTTAAAAGAAGTCTTAGGAAAGCTACCTGTAAAATCTGTAGAATTTCTTTTACTGTCTTCATTGCAACTAGTCATTCTCTGGTCATTCATTGAGGGGTCTGGGGCAGGAGGACGTCAAAGTCTAGTATTAAGGCAGATATAAAGCTCTTTCAAGCTGCCTGCTGATGCTTCCATTTCTAATTCATTAGCAACACACAGCTGTAAACATTTAGTCAAATCTTTGGAGCTAGTGAAGAAGAACAGGTTCATCTTTACTACTGTACTGAATCTTTTGCTGTGCCTTTCTTTGTGTTCCCATTACTGAAAATCACCACTGTGGAAAAGTTTAATCTCACCAAGTTATTTTAGGAGGTGACAAGATCCAGGTGTGTTATCTACCTTTTAATTAACATTGCCTTTTTAATTTCACCTGTCAGCGTGGCAACAAAGAATAATATATAAAGCAGTGGTTGATGAAGGTAGTGTAATTATCTTCTGTACTACTCAGTTTGGCTTTCTCACATTGCACTCTAGGAAGATTTGCAGTTAGCCTCTGAATAGATAAGACAATGGTTTTGTGCCTTTCTGGTGTTTGGGAGTTGATGGAAACACAATCTATATCAGCTATTATTTCAGATTCTTGGTTAGTATTTTTTTTCTTCCATATTCTATTAAAGTGGCAAATCATTGTCACAAATTGCAATCAAAATCAAAGCAAAAGAAAGCCAGAAGGTATTTGTTTTATATATTTCTTGGGATGCTTTGCTTTTGCTCAGATCTGTGCAGTTTCGATTTCGAAGATGATGAAAGAGGTTAGATACTTGAAGTGTGTGTTGCTACATTAAGTTTATGGGATCTGGCTGCTTTCCCATGCCCTCCTTCCTGTCTCTTACCCTTCAGATATTCAAAACTACTTTATGTAATTCAATCTCTTCTAATTTTTTTTTTCTATCAGCCAAAAGTTTTATTTTATTCTTTTCCACTGCTTCATTTTCTCAATCACCGTTTCCAGGGATTTAATACCTATTTTCATTACCTAGAAGACAGTGACTTTTATTATCTTTATTTAAGCCTTATTATCTCAGTTTGTTTAAACAAAGGTTTAATATGTAGCATAGACATATGCTTATAATGTGAAAAATAATATGCAAAGATCAATATCCAAATATTATTAAGTAATAAATATGTATAAATGTGCATAGTAGCCTAGAATTTTGTAACTGGAAAGCTCTTTGAGTTAATTTCCCTTGTTTATAAAACAAAATATCAGTGAAAAAGCCTCTTAGACTTCTCTCTTTTTAACTTGGGGTCCTTTATTGCTAAAGTAGTCTACGCTTACCTTAAAATGCCTCCCGTTCTGGCTAAGGTGACTGCCTAGATTACAGTAGTTGTCATGACATCATATTTTTATTCCTACTCTTTTTTTAATTGCTTTTAGGATCATGTAAGTAGGTCAGTTCAGGGCATTCTGTTTGTTTCTGATAACTGAATCCATGGTAAATCTTATCAGACAAGAGCAGTACATCCATCAGTATCCCCAAATCCCTTCAATTGAGAGCTAAGCAGACATGATGTCTTTCAGTCTCAGATTTTTTTCCCCCCATAAATAAATAAAGCCAAACAGCAGCAACAAAAAACCCAACCCACCCAAACAAAGCAATCTGCAAAAAAACCCAACAACCAACCAAACAACCACAAACCACTGGGTTTATTTATCTTTCATATGATGGTGCTAAGCATCAAGCTGCCTATTGAAAGCATCAAAGGTTTTTGTAGCTCTGCTTAGGCCTGATGCACAAAATAAACGGAAATTCTAATGTGAGCTTAATAAAAAGATGCCTTAATTATGTCTATTTTGATATTTATGCATTGGTAAGAGTATGCTTAAGTGCTTTTAAGAACATGGAAGGTTAATGCCTAAAACATAAAAGTCAAAACAAAGATCTCTCAAACTTTAATTAAAAAAACTCAACAGATGTTACTATTTGACCTTGTTAAAAATGATCCAAGAGATGAGCAAGAGATTATTGTTTCACTCGGCATGTTTTTTTAGCTCTTTGTCAGTTTTAAATTTTCATTTAATGTAGTTTGTTAACTAGGCTACATTTATACTGTTCATATAAATGAATGTGAGGTATCAACAATGCAATGTATGAACAGTACATTTATATAAAATAAGTAAAACAGCAACAATTTCTTTAGATCTGTGTGATATTAATGACATCTGTTTAATGTTTGTTCTTCATTCTGTCAAATAAACTTTTGCAATTGTATTCTTTTACCCAATATGTTGTAACAAAATATTAATTTGAAATAAGAAAAATCTAAGAAGCTTATTCCTTCCATGTCCCCTTGTCCCCTGAAAACAAATCAAACAAAAATTATCAGTCATTTACTTAATGTATAGCCTATAACTCTGGGTTTGTAATCTGGAATAAACAGCCTATCATTCAGCTGTAATGTCTAAGCACTAAGGTCTTATCACTCTTCTGAGGCATCAGCACAATCTTCCATTCTGTAGAATAGCTCAGGGTAACGGTATTAATTTCTATTACAGTTACCTGAGGATTACAAGTAATACAGAATTAATATTACATTGCTTAAATAGAATTTACACAGTTTTCTTGGTATTTCTAACATTGATTTAACAATTCTGCTGAATCAAAAGATGTTACAGTTAATAGTTACTAAACTATTACAATAAACTGATCCTAAAAATTGTGAAAGACCCATCCCATTGCAACTGACAGTTTGTGATTTATTTCTGGTGGTGGGTGTTTTGGTTTGGTGTGTTGTGCTCCCCTTTCTCTCCCTGTTTTTTCTGTTTGGTTTTTTTGTTTGTTTGGTTTTTTGTTTTCTTTCTTTCTTTCTTTTTTTTTTTTTTTTTTTTTTTTTTTTTTTTTTTTTTTTT
>NDXB01013650.1:101048-148200 GCA_002631895.1 Agapornis roseicollis
TTTTTTTTTTTTTTTTTTTTTAAAGGGAATCTTGAGGCTGGAAGAAATGGTTGTGTACTTATTCAAAAAGAGATTCAGAAGTTTTATCAGCTGATGTTTTCTAACCATGGAAGTTTATATTCATTTTTGTGTGGTGGCACCTCAGTGAAAGGAATCCTTTCCTATTATTTGCTTATGTGTTTTTATGTTATTTTTAAACACATTTTTACAGAAACAGTATTTCAAAGAAAAAAAAAAAAGATGAGAAATAACTAGGTAACACTGCTATGGGAAAAGATTGGTGGATTAGAGTAAACAACTAAGAAGGATTATAGTGAAAAGTCTATTGACTGTGAATCAGCTATGTAATTCTATCTTTTTGGAAGCTTCAGAGCTGATGTGTTTAAAAAAAATCCTTATAGACAGCTCTGAATTGGAATATTCAAATACTTTAGGCAGCATATACTAAAAATTCTTAAAAATAGAGAAGACTTGGAGATAGCTGAAGGAAGAGAAGATGACTTTGTTTTGCTTAAAAGTTGAAATGTTTTCTATGTTCACTGAGATGCAGGCAAGCCAGGAAAAATAAGAAAAAATATTATGTAAGGGATTTTGACATTATTTTCAGGATGGAACTGAGGACAGTTAAGCACTGCTTCAGGTCTTACAAGGTTCTGGAATACCCTCTCCATATCATAGAGTAATTTAGGCTGTCAGTGGCCTCTACTGACTGCAACCGCTGAACCCAGGACATCTAGCTAAGCCAGTTGCTTAAACCAGATGTAACTTAAAAATTAGAATTGTAGAATGGTTAGGGCTGGAAAGGACTTTAAGATCATCTAGTTCCAACCCAGGTTGTACAGGGTCTTGTTCAGCTGAATTGTGAGCATCTCCCAAGATAGAGATAAAGTGACAGAGACTGCACAGGTTCTTTAGACAGTGTGTTCCAATACTTAATCACTGTCATTGTGAAAAACATGAAAAATACTGGGTGAGTTTAAAACCAGGTTATATAGAAATCTTTCTGCAGCAGGCAAAGTGTAATTAATTATATCTTGGAGCAGGAAGGAGGGTGAACTAGACTGTCTCTGTATGTCTGTTGTTTTTGTGTTAACTAATTCTTTAAATAATACATTTTTCTACTTTTAATTGCAGCAGGAAAAGAATCAGGAAAGCTCAAGAAATAAGGGTAAGTGTAAATTATTTTCAAAATGTGGAGATAGTTGTTATCATCACAAATCTAACATCCATTGTTGGTAAAACATCCAGATGGATTGTCTGTTGAGTGTTTTGGTATTTGATATTAGAAAACTATATCCAGGAAAGAGGTATGCAAGGTAGAAAGTAAGTGAATAAGCTACTATTTTTGAAACTCTGCTTGAGATGAACAAAGCTGACTTCTGTACTCTGGATGGGATAGGCTGCATGGCTTCTCACCAAGTTTGTGTCCTCAGCTATGGACACTTATTATACTTCAGTGATACACCATTACTGTCACTTTAGCTTCTCCCTCTCCATTCAGTAAATCTGTGACTGGATGTGATTCCAATTTGTGCAGAAACTGATCACATCCTTAGTAGGCTGCCTTGCAAAACCTGTGTTAGCTATGTGTTTTGCATGCAATTTTTTTATACTTTCACTGCACTTTATGCCAGTAGCTAAAAACTACATGAAATAGAATATCCAGGTTAAAAACCCAGCCTTGTTTCAGGAAAATTAGAAGAGTTCAGGAAACCAAATTGTGTAGTTCATGCTTAGTCATATTACCTGAGTTAGCTGTTCATAATTGAGCTATGTATCACAGTACTCATTAGTCTGTTTCTTTGTTTTCCCTCCAACTAAGACTAGACACAGACATCTGAAGACAAGCTAAATCCAATAGCTGTTTGGAGTTGTGTCAGGACAGTTACATTATTCACAATAGGATGATTTACATCATCAAAGGATCTGTGGTCCTTCATTTGAAGAGCATGCATAGTAAAATAAACCGTTTCTGTTTCAACTGTCATTAATCAGGTGTTAGCTTAGTTAATTAACCAAAGAAACCGTTTTCAAAAGCTCACAAAATATTGCCCACAGCTGCATCCAAAGGAAAGCATTCTACTTGTAGGGAGATACCCATTACCTCCAAACAGGCAGTGATATTGGTGCCCAGCTGCACAGAATTTATTGTGATTATATCTGTAACATCTTTTGAGAAAATTTTCAATCTGCTAAACTTCCTTCATGCTGTGCACGTCTCTGCCTATACTGACCATTCAACTTGGAAGATTTCAGTGGTCTGGAAGACTACTCATGTGTGGAGTAGGCTTTGGGATATATATGGAGGTATTCTTAATTGATTAATGCTTTTTGGGGATTGTTTTGTGGCTGGTTAATTATTTTTTTTTTTTTTTTGGACCTACTCTTTTCATATGCTTTAAATTTCTTATTTGTTTTCATATGTTCTTTTTTCCATGCTATTGCAAAGTTTCAGAAAGACATTTTTATTTCACTTGTATCTTAAGGCATATAAGATCTTGAAGGTGTTTCTTCTTAAAATATTGGTTGGTTTGGATGAAACAATTAATTGTTAATTTAATATCAGTTAATTGTTAAATTAATATTTCATTATAAATGTTCCACATCGTCAATAAGCAGCTACCCTTCATGTGCAGTATCTAAATATGTTGTGCTCTGCATGTGTTCTTATAAGATAGGTAAATGCTGTGGTTTATCCCCAGCTGGCAACTAAGCTCCACTCAGCCACGCACTTTCTCACCCCCAGTGGGATGTGAGAGAGAACTAGAAGAATAAAAGTAAGAAAACTTGTGAGTTAAGATAAAGACAGTTTAATATATAAAGCAAAAGCCATACACGCAAGCAAAGCAAACCAAGGGATTTATTCACGACTTCCCATCGGCAGGCAGGTGTTCAGTCATGTCCAGGAAAGCAGGGATACATGTCTAATATCTTCTGGGAAGCAAAACGTCATAACTGAATGTCCCTCCCTTCCTTTTTCTTACCCTAGCTTTATATACAGAGCACGATGCCCTCGGTTCTGGAATATCCCTTTGGTCAGCTGGGATCAGCTGTCCTGGCTGTGCCCACTCCCAGACTCTTGTATACCCCCAGCCTCCTCACTGATGGGGTGGACTGAGAATCACAAAAGGCCTTGACTCTGTAAGCAGACTTGTAAGCAGCAGAGCTGACTCTGTGAAGGCCTTGATACTGGTCAGCAATAATTAAAACATCCCTATACTGTCAACACTTTTTCCAGAACAAATCCAAAGCATAGCTCAATACTAGCTACCATGAGCAAAATTAACCCTTTCCCAGCCAAACCAGAACATTAAACTATCTCCAGGTTCTTAGGATAGGGTTCTAACAATATTCCTTACTGTTTCCGCACATGGCGGATACCGTATAAAGACAAAAACATTTTCTGTGCTTCCTTTAACATTCTGAAACTCTCAGAACCAATGTTTTGGTCTTAATATAGAGGATAACTACAGCTCATGTTAAAGATTCATACCAAATGAAACTGGAATCTCTGATGTGCCTCATAACTTCCATTGATACCAGTGTTTCAGTAGCTGATTTTTATCAAGAAGTTTTTCAAAATACAGAAGACTGTTTTTATGAGGAGGGTATTGCAACAGAATTATAGTCAAATGCCTTTTGACTTCAGCAGGATCCACACATTAGTAACAAGCAGCATTCAATATCTTTTACTATTTGTAAAAGCCTAGTATTTTTAGATTTTTCTTAATTTATTGCTGTAAAACTGATTGCTATTCCTGTTTTAGCAGCGACGTTATTGTTTGGTAGTGTTTGTGTTTTTTCTCCTGACATTTTTCTGACCCATTTGTTTTCCCATCTGTTACTTCTACTGTCAGACACTAAGTCAGCCACACTGAAATAGAAGCCAGTACTCAGACATGCCCTGTTCTGACACTAATCCCATCCCTCTCTGATCTGTGATATTCTTTTTCATGTTTTATTAACTGGATAATAGACCTTTGTGTACACTGAGGGAGAAAAAAACCAACAACACTGCTTTTATGTAAAATAATACATTAACATTTTACAATTTTTGTATATACTGGCAAACTTCCTTATACTTCTGAGACTTCTTCATGCATGAAAATGGTTATCACCAGAGCAAAATACAAAAGAAATTAGTTTCATAAACATGTCTTTAATATGAAAGAAATAACAAGGCAAAGAATTGCCAACTAAAACCTCGCTAAATTTTCTTGCTGGTTTGGAGTCACAATTTGGCCTCCTTCATGTCTCTTTTCCAGTGCTAACTCCCTCAGACAAAAGAATATTTTATTCTAAACCTGCACTGGACTTTAAAATAGATATTTTTGCAGTAAATTGGAAATAAGTTTGCCAATATCAAATTGTATTATATTTAAGCAATGTGCAGAATTTTCTTCCCAGCTTACTCTTAACTTTGGAGATTTTCAGGTGAGTTTAAAAACTTACATTACAAACTTCAATGTGCAAATTGTTTCTGACAACATTATTCCGGAAAACTTTTCTTTCTGAAGAACCAGAAGGCTGACTAGTGACACATATTGATGATTTGCCAAACTTCAAAGCCATCTGAATTCCTTTGTTCAGAAAAAGCACGAACACCCTAGAAATAGTGAGTCACAAAATACTTCAGTTAACTGGTAATGTTTCCGATGATCAGTTCCTAAACTCAGTCACGGTTATTTTGAATTACAGGACAATGATTTTCTTTTTTAAGAACTAAAAATCAATCTCGGTATGGAAAACCAGTGTATAATATATATTCCTAAGAAACAACAGTAGCAAAACCAGAGAAAATCTACTAGACCAGAAAAGCTAACGAACAGTTTTGAATTTAGATGGTCATTTTGCTTGATACGGAACAAAGAGATGATACTGTATACAGCTTGTGTATTTTTGGCTGTTTTAGCAAATTAAATAACAGTTAGTGAAGGATACAAATATTGATCCAGATTAAATTTGGAAAGCATACACTTTTCATACCATTTGCAAAATAGCCTGCAAATGATTTTAATGATTTTAACTTGAATATTTTTACTTAAGTACACTTGAGACTGACTCTATAGTATACTGATCAAATTTTTGCTACCTACTATTGATCTGAGCTTTGAACATCATTAACAGTCAAAACTAGAGTTTAGAGAATACTGACTGATGCTATTTTAATTACAACCTGAGTTTCTAATTCTATTCAGTCCTCCTCCACATTTCATGCTTACCTTAATAATTTGAATGTGAAATCACTGTTGACTCACAGATCAGTTTCAAAAATATAATTATCTATTCTTATGAACATATTGCCAGACTCTTCTGATATCGTTAACAAACATCTGTTCCTTGTATGACCTTTACCTACTAAAATAAAGAGGATACCATATGGGTATCACTTACATATCTTACTTGCTTTGTAGTTCTTAAAAAGCTAGCATACTTGCACAACACTTGTGGCCTTGTCTGGGATTCCAGATTGGTGGTGGTGTCTTCTTCTATACAATGATAAATGTAAGACAAAAAGGAGTGAAAAACTGCGTAAGACTGTTCAGAATTGAAAGAATTTAATGGAAAAAAAAAAACAAACCAGTAAGGCCTTAATTAAAGCAATAACTTCTAAAAGTGACAACTTATCTTGAGATACTCTCAAATGCCAGCGGGCGAGCAAGCTGTTATGTCTATCCTGCAATGTGACTGGCTGTTATTATTTTTTATAATGGTCAAAGCTACATATGTTCTGATACAGTATAGATGGCATCAGCAGCTTATGTCATGTTAAAACAATTAACTATGACAAAAAAATGCACTCCATTACTTTCTGTAATGTATCCAGTGACTCATTATGTCTGCTTGATCAAATTATTCTAATTGTGTATTTTGATAGACTTGTGAGTATGGTTAGAACGTGAACTGCAATCCTCCTGGACTGAATTGGTTAATGTTTTAGTTTGTTACATTGTAGTATTCCTTCTCTGCTGGAGCAGTATGTATCAGAAAAAAAATATATATTGAAAACACGTTTTCTCCTATCAGATATCTCTTGCAAGCAATTTAAAGGACGATCAGATCTTATATAACCTTGAAAGATGAGACTGTTGAACATGATTTCCACCCTTACTCTTAATTATTGCAGCACTGTTTATCGTTCAGATGCCAGTTGAAACAATCAGAGTGTTCATTTTTGCCTTACTGTTTGAATAGCAGGGGTTGATGGATTTTGTTATCCACTAAGGTCATGTTCTAGTTTACTCCAAGCACACTCTTTTGCCACTGCTTCAGACACTAGAACACAATTAACAGTGTCAGATCCTGTTAACGTTGACATCATAACTGGAAGCAAATATTAAAGTGAAGTGCAAATTAAAGGCTGCTAAAAGGGCTGCCACTAACAATTATGGTGGGGCAGTATTAAATTTCTCATTTGTTTCCAAAGGTCAGGTTAATAAAGCTTCATGGCACATTATCATAATGGGTGGACCCAGCTGTCTGCTTTGATTACGCTTAAAAGCCTAGTGTTTCTAAGGAGACTTTGCAAGGAATGAAAGCATCTATTTTAACTAGCAGTTTAAATGTGGGTAATTATTAGAACCTTTTCTGAAGAGATCCAAAGCAGAGATTGCTGTCAGTCAAATGGCTCTCTGCTTTTCAATTTACAGATATAAAATGTAAGTTTCTTTTATAAATTCATTTCAGTTTTAAATCCTTAAATGTTAAATACCTTTCCAAGTACCTGAAAAGCTAATTCCTTAGGTGAACCAACTATAAACTAAGCTGCAGCAAATATTAATAATAGACCTATCTGTATCTATTCCAACATGACTTAATGAAACTTTCTGGTTTGCTTTTTCCTTTCATTCAATTTTTCTTGATTCAGAACAATTTTCAAGAATTCTATTAAAAGAAATAACAGCAACAGTTTCCTGTTATATCATCTACATGCCCATATGAAGAAAATATTCTCTACCATTATTTCTACTGTGAAGAATATAGTAATTTTTATGAGAAACGTTAACTGTATGGTATCTAGTACAGATATCTATCTATCAATCTAACATGATACTAATCTAGTATCCTGATACACGAACAAGC
This sequence comes from Agapornis roseicollis, assembly GCA_002631895.1. Taxonomy (NCBI): domain Eukaryota; kingdom Metazoa; phylum Chordata; class Aves; order Psittaciformes; family Psittacidae; genus Agapornis; species Agapornis roseicollis. The sequence continues at coordinate 108,132 of NDXB01013650.1, forward strand.
AAAATCCTATGGGTGTTATACAGACATAACATTAATATCTCAGCTATATTTCCCATTTGATACTTAAAAGACCACTAGAGTTTTAAATTTTTTTTTGAAGATAAAATCCAGGTTTATTGATATGTAGAGAGCAAACCCTTCTCCCCAAAAATTTTACACTGGAACTGATCCCCATTTATGCACAGCATCTTCAGAAAATAATTTCAGCACTACTGGGCCTTTAAATGAGGAAAATTTTGTCTTCTGAAAGTACATTTTGGACCATATAGATGTTGGACAGTCATAGATGTTCCACAGATAAAAACTACAAGCAGTTTAGCTATTTATAAAGACTTTAATTCAGGTAAAAAAAAATTGATAGACTGTTTATAACTTAAAATTTAATTCTCTAGAGCCAAATGAAAACCTGTGTTTTCATTTCAGGTATTCAAGTGATTAGTATGAAAAGATGCAGCATTTCTTTGCTTATACAGTTGCATCCATCTTTAGTCAATTAATGTAAATTTGTATGCTATCTTCCTAGTAATAAAAATTCTAGGCATTGTAGCAAATAGCTATTTAAAGTTTTGTTAAAATATGAAAATGAATTAGATACTGGGATTTTTTTTATGTTGTTATTTTTTTAATCTAGCAAAAAGTTGCCAGTAGTTGCTAAGATACAGATGTGCATATGTTAGAATCATAGAATAGTTAGGGTTGGAAAGAACCTTAAGATCACCTAGTTCCAACCCCCGTGCCATGGGCAGGGACACCTCACACTATACCATGTCACCCAAGGCTTCATCCAATCTGGCCTTGAACACTGCCAGGGATGGAGCATTAACAATTTCCTTTGCAACCCATTCTGGTACCTCAATTCCTGTACAGTAAAGAACTTCTTCCTTATATCCAATCTAAACCTCCCCTGTTTAAGTTTGAACCTGTTGGCCCTTGTCTTATCACTACAGTCTCTAATGAAGAGTTCCTCCCCAGCATCCCTATAGGCCCCTTTCAGATACTCGAAGGTTGCTATGAGGTCACCAAACAACCTTCTCTTCTCCAGGCTAAACAACCCCAACTTTCTCAACCTATCTTCATACGGGAGATGCTCCAGTCCCCTGATCATCCTTGTGGCCCTCCTCTGGACTTGTTCCAACAGCTCCATGTCCTTTTTATGTTGAGGACACCAGAACTGCACACAATACTCCAAGTGAGTTCTCACAAGAGCAGAGTAGAGGGGCAGGATCACCTCCTTCAACCTTCTGGGCACGCTCCTTTTGATGCAGCCCACGATACAATTGTCTTTTTGGGCTGTGAGCATGCACTGCCGGCTCATGTTCATTTTCTCATTGATCAACGCCCCCATGTCTAAGGAATCTTGTTGAAGGAATTGTATGATTTTTCAGTTTTAAACTGAAAATGAGATTAAGTGTGATGGTACAGATTTCAGGGAACTAGAAATGTTTTTTTGCTGTAATCAAGGCTATAATTTGGAAACAACAAAGGGAGAAGGAAAATAAAAACATAACTGTATGATGACTTGAGTAACCAACATGTCAGAAAGAAGCAGGTGTATCTGTATCATATCAAGGAAGGTTTTCCTTGCAGGGATAGAGCAATAACAAAAAGTATTACATATGACACTACTTTAACCTCATCTGACATACTGTATCTATGTCTCAATGTTCAGGTTTCAGATTGAATTGAATTAAATCTTGAACAAGTACAGAGAAGTGCTACAGTGATCAGATAGTATTTTATAGATGAGAAAGCGAGATCTTAGCTTGTTTTGCCTATCAGAATGGAAAACTTGAAAATGTTTTGGGAAAAATTCTTGAACAGAGTATGGAAATCCTGAGATAAGAAGTCAGCTAGGTTATCATTATTTTAAACAAGAGGCCGTTATCCTTTTATGCAGCAAGACATTTCTCATGTTCACATCATTCCTCTTTGCGTGAATTAATATAATAACATCAGATTTTAAAATAGCACATGGGATTGCCTGAGAATGATAAAGTAAAACTGAAATGAAACCTGCTTCAGGATGAATTTCCCTAGTTCTGTGGGACTAAGGGGGAGATTTGGTGCCAGTTCAGTTCATGCAGTGATACATTAATGAAAAAAAACCCTCAGGAAATTGCTTGAAGATGGTAGAAGGACCCACAGCCTCCTCTTTAAAATGAAGCACAACTCCTCCAGTGTGTAATGCCTTAATCTGGTTGCCAACATGAGGGCTGATGGGGAAATAATGTTGTAATCAGAAATCACAGTGATGGAAAATAGGAATGTTTTGCTTCAAAGATTAAGCTAACCTGAGTAGGTAGTGTTGTCAGGTGTGCCCTGTAACCAACCAGAAACAGTTCTTACACACTGACTTGAAGCACAGAGGCATTCATGAAAGTTGAATCTTTCTGCAAACAGCTTGACATATTCCCATCTAAACCTGTTACTGGCCACTTGAAGATCCAGTCTCAATTTTTCATACCAGCCATTCATATCTTTGATGATATGATATGGCAAAAAGTAATCCATGTTCTCAGAAGAGAACATGTATAAGGCTTTGAAATGCAACCTCCTTGAATATTCAGCGGTGGGATATGCCTTTGAACTTTGAAAGCTTTTTAGAGATCACATATTTGAAGTAACTTCTAGATTTTTTTCATAGTCATGGACCACAGCTTCCAGTTTCAGATTCCAAGGAAGAGTGGACTTCATGGGGTAGTCTGTGTGAAAACAGTTCAGGGGAGCATTCAATTTGGATTATATTTTTATCTGCATGTTTTTTGTCATTTGACCTATGCTTCCATCATCTTGGAGGACTTGATTAATCTTTAAGAATAACTGTATTTTATTAATGAATAGCATAGTCTTTAAGATGTTTAAGATGTTATTTGAAATCCTAAAAGGATAAATTCCTGACAAGTCTTAAAGGTTTTTTGGATGGATAACTGCCAGAAGTGTGTCTTACAAAATTTTAACAGCTGACAAGGTTTGCCAAATTATTTTTTTTTTTGTTCAGATTCTGAAGGGATATCCATCTGGTACAATGGCAATGGTAGTAACAAACTGTCATGCTGTGCGGCCGTGCATAAGCTAAATTTATCTATAATAAAGTCATGGTTAAAATCATGATTAAAATCATGAATCATTACACATCTATAAGCAAGTGCCTTTGTATCCAAAAGTGAAATGATATAGTAGGATGCTTTCTCCTCTTCATGCTTGCTGGACTTTGAAATGTGTAGAATCTATTTGCACATATGTTTCCGTGGCTATATATTTTTTATTTTTCTAGCATGTGGCTTCTTGTCTTGATTTAGCCTAAGTATAGGCTTAGATCGCTATGCTGGCAGAGCCTCAATACCAAAACTTTCAGTAATAATGTTCAAATTATTTCCTTTTTAAATTATGCAGAAAGAACACAGATACCATTGTGAATGCTGGCCCAGCAGCAGTAACCAGTGAAATCTCAGTGGTTTTGTTCTTTAAAAAAAAAACCATTAGAATCAGTGATGGCATTGCTTCAGTAGAAATTTAAGAAAAACTTTTATTATAGTTCAAAAATAAATAAATCTGCAAATATTAAAGCTAGCATTTTTCTTGGCTTTATAAAATTTCTCATAGAGCTGATTAAATGAAAGCTCTCAGGAGAAAGGGAAGAGTATAGGCATGCAAAAATCCCAGTTGTATTATGAGTGCCACAAACGTTCTAATTAGCACACATTGATTCTTTCTCATAAAACGTAAAAACTGTGATTGTGTAGCTTTAAGAAAATTGTCCACTAAAACTGCACTACAAATGGGGGAAAAAAACCAATAAAATACTGGTATCATAATTTCTATGGTTAAAGGATCATATATATAGCTTGCACTCTGGTCTAATTAGCAGTAATCTGACCTCTTTTCCCCAGAAACAATGAAAAATCGTGTTACTCTATAATCATTATTGACATCTCAAAATAAACAAAGAAATTCTTTCCTGTTAGGGTGGTGAGGCACTGGAATGGGTTGCCCTGGGAGGCTGTGAGTGCTCCATCCCTGGCAGTGTTCAAGGCCAGGTTGGACAAAGCCTTGGGTGGCACAGTTTGGTGTGAGCTGTCCCTGCTTATGGCAGGGGGGTTGGAACTAGATGATCTTAAGGTCCTTTCCAACCCTAACTATTCTATGATTCTATGGTTTTATATACAGTTATGAATATGATTTATGACATAAAAGTGACAGAAGTCATATAGCATCATAAGCACTAAAGAGAATGTATTTATATTGCTTAAAAAATAGGGTCATTTAACATGCTTGTATGTAAGCATACATGAATAAATTTTTAGAAATACGTGTGTATGTGTTCACAGCCATATACACACAAAATATCAGGACCGAGCCATAAATAGATGGAGTTTTGGGTTTTATTTCTGCTGCTTTTTGCAAGCTTAAAGGTAAAATTAGTTGTGTGAAGAGTGAATCTAGGCTCCTTGTTCACAATGAAAAATGTCACAGTTACACGTTTCTTCAATAATTCAGATAAAATGCAGGTTAACTTTGAACTGTTTTCATTATAATTAGGTAATTACAGTTTAATAGTATATATTGACACTAACTGAAACCAATTTAGATTTTTTTATCTTGTACATCATTGAAAGATGTTATCTTTACATCTGGAGATAAAAATGAATGTAAAATAAAGAGTAATTTCACATGAGCTACACTTCTTTACATGGTTATCTTAGGAAATCATAACCCTTGTGCAGGTACTTGCTGTTTAACACTGGAGTTTAAAATCTTATCTTTAATGTAGGAAAAATAAATGTATTTTAAAAAATATTTAAAACTTAAATTAGATGCTTATATCCTGTACCTTTCATTAATATAAAGGCAGATAGAAAACATTCTGAAAGAAGTATGAAACTTTTTTTCATACAAAGGTTAATAATGGTGCTGAAAGAAGAAACTTGTATATGTGGTTAAGATGTCTTTAAGTTATATATTTTGGATGGCTGCTGGTAATAATATAGGTAATTTTGCACATGGCTAGTCATTATTTAGAATGTTCATAAATTTGAAATAGACCTAGCTGGATAAAGCCCTGAGCAACCTGATCTGACCTCATAGCTAACCCTGCATTGAGCAGGAACATGGACTAGAAAATTCACAAGGTCCCTTTCAACCTGAATTACTTATGACACCTGATTCTTCGTTCTGTGCATTTCTAACTTTGCTTAAAAACATGGATAGCTCGACAGAGACTGCTCTATAAACATTAATGATGCAAAGAAAAATCTTACAAAGTTACTTGATAATGATTTTTTTTTACAAGGTGCTGGTTGGAAAATTCTATCTACAGTTTTTAAGCAAACAGCAAATATTTTTGACCATACCAAGTGCAAATTTTTAAAGTGACTGTTTCTACATGTTGAATGTCTGTATTATTAAAACCCATTTCAGATATCTGCAACAGAAGTTTAAATATTTTCTTTTAAAAATAATTCTGTGTAAAAGAAAAACTATCATTGAAATATGGCATTTCATTCAATTGATGGAAGTAGTGAGGCTGCCCTTACATAACAGTAAGAACAATGTCATGCCATGTAACAAAGATGAGCTCCATCAACTAACAGGCTCCTTAGGTTTCATGTAATGTTTTTAATGCAAGCCATGAGTTTGGGCTTTTCTCTGTTCCAGAACATTGGGAATTAGTTGTTTCCCTTATTATCTGATTATTATTCTGTGCTTTGCCTTTATATGAAAATAATGTTAAATAAATAGAAAATACCCCCCAAAACAAAACAAGGAGCAAAAATCCCACCTCATGATCTTCATATCTGGTGCAAATGATTTTCCTTTGAATCGCATAAAAACGTTGTTGAGTAAAATAAATACATTAGTGGAAGATGGAGTTCAGGATTTGCCATTGGATCATACATTGACTTAGACAGGAGTAAAATTTCCCAGAGGCACAGTGATAGAACCATTCGTTTCACTCACAGATATTTCAGCAGTGTAAGGAGTACTATTTATTTAAAATGTATTTCTATCTCTGATTCCTCTTTACTATTTAAGCAAAAGAATGGCATACTACAAAATGTACACAAAATCAGTAGTGAAGACTGGAATAGTAAGATTTTTTTTTTTTTTTTTTTTGGTGCAAACAGAATATAAACCCAGAGAGAAATGAGAACCTAGAAAAAAAGCATTTCTTGTGAACCTTAAATAGGGTCTAAATACATATTTTAAAATCCCATCTGAGGGTATCGTAATCTACTGCAAGGTAATAAAATTACCAGGAAATTTGAGCATTTTCCCATCCATTTCTTTATTTCCACTCCAATTTGAAGTGTTGAATTAGGTGAGATTTAGAACTATAAAATAGTTCAAGATTAAAATGTTATCAGCTGAAGTATCCTGTAGTGCAGATAGTCTTGGTTTAAGCTTGGTTTATGGGAGATTTTTTTGTAGAGCATGTCACCGAGAAATAATTATCTGCATCAGTGTACGCAGTCTAGATCAATGTTCTTTAAAGCATTAGCATTTTTCATATGTCTGTATTCCAAAATACTTGCTAGGCATACTGATTGCTGAATGTGCAGGTGTGTGACCTGTTATAATCCTCTTTTCTTGCTTATTAAAAGAGAAAGAGTCTTTTTATAGGGCCACTTATCTTTATAAGCAATCAATTGCAAATGACATTTCTTCCTTGCCTCTCTAGAGAGATATCATGGGACATGAAGCCTGTTTCTTTTAAGTTTTTCTGTACTGATGGAGACTGCCTTTTCCACATGCCTGCTTTATTCTTCCAATTGTGGCAAATGCTTAGAGGCTCAGGGAATCATAAATGCAAGCAAGCTACATGCTAGCCATACAGAGCATGAGGGTCAGTACTGTTTCCCTCACTGGGATTACAATGTCCCATCAGACACTTTAGCAATCTGATCTAGTTGCTATCAGAAAAGTCAATATTTGCATTTTGTTGAATATGCATGTCCACCAGTGTTTGGAAAAAGGGCTATTTGGTGTCTGTGCTTCTACAATTATCTCATTTGCATGCACAAGATACTATCAGCAAATCCTCTAATGATTCAAAGACAATGCCGTATGGAGTTATTAGATTATTAGGATTAATTCATTGCTATTCTAAATTAAACAGGCTTAGAATCTGATGTTCTTTAATTTCAGCTAGGGCTCTGGAAGGACAACTTGAAGAAAAATATAAAAAGACATTTTAATTCACAGAATGTTAAGTGTACACAGAGAAGCTATTTTAGTTCATGGTAGGTTTGCATATCACTTTATGAATTCCTAAATCATACTGATTACTGAGAAACATTAGTTTACCTGAAAACATTAGTGCACAATAGATTATTGATTTTTAAATGGCCTAAAAACTACCTAAGCAATGGAATTGTAATGAAAACCAATTTGAAAATGAGGAATTTTTAAGTGGTGTGCAATCATGTTTTGCAGGCAATAGAATTAAAAGTTGTTCTGTATGGGCAGAATCTTGTATAAGTATACTGAGCCTGATTGATTTCAGTGGGATTCTGCAGGTGTGTTGAATTTTGACTGCAGACAGAGACTTAGAATACATTGCTCTGAAAGCTTTTATAACACAGAAAAAACCATGGTTTTCAAAGATCCTTGGAAATATCTTTGTAATGCATTTACAAATATTGCTCCCTTATGCTTTGGATCAGTTATTTAAATATTTGTAGCTCTTTTCAGACTGATTCAATTAATGAAAATGCTATTGCTTTCCAAATGCCAGTGATACAGACTACCATAAAATATTATGAAGTCACTTGGCAATAGTGTGACTTAGCACAGCTCTACATTCAGTGATTGAGTTAGGAAAGGTGGGCTGTGATTAGCAAAAAAATAGGGGCCAAAAAAAAAAGTAATAATCCTGCAATCTCCCAGGAATGGATGGGAATAATGCATTTTAGAGTTTTCTTTTCAAATGAATACCTGTACTTAAGCATAATTTTGACCAGCCAATTTATTCATACCTCTTATCAGCCAAGATGGCACCTGTAGAAGGTGGAGCTGGACATCAGAGAATTTAGGGAAGTGTTTTAAGATACTAAGAGGTAGACCTGGCTACTTCTGGCACCAAACTCAAAATAAGAAAGAAAATCTGGACACTGGTGAGCCAATTCAGTTATTTGTGCTTTAATTTTTAACTTGGTGTTTGACCCGGGGCTTGTGAACTCTAGTAACCTTCACATTGACTGTGTGAATCGTGTATATACAATGAAAACTAACAGACTCAGAAATTTTCACTCTGTCCTGAAAGATTTGTAATTCAAGAGGATGACACTACTTTGAGAAACAGAAGATTTTCCACTAAACAAATAGTTTGAGGGGAAAGCTTTTCTAGAAGTCAGGAACAGGAGATTTTAGGGACTAAATTGGTTGTTGTTTTCTGCCCAAGATCTCTATGAGAGAAAGTAGGCCTTTCAGAAGCAGGAACTTGAAATCCATGTTATATCAAGTGAATTTGTTAAAGCTATGTGAAGCCTGTGGTGAAATGGCTTGAGAGGCAGACCCCTACTTATTGATTCTGTGAGTCTGCCTGGTCTTTCCACACAGATGTGTAATCAAGATCTTGAACTATACCCTGTATTCATTTAAATGCAATGCTTATGTATGGATTTCTGAAACTTGTTCATATGATGTAAAACAGAAAGATTCATAATGAAAAAAATCAGAAATATTTTAAATGTGCAGAATTCTTCCACTAAGCTTTTCAAGGCACACAGAAATGCCTTACTTTTGGTATATTCCTTTTCAGACTACTAAATATTCCATAGTTTATCTCTTATTGTGTGTGGTTTTGTTTAGTTGGTTTTGTATTGCTTTATTTTTCTGAGAGAAAGCTGATAGAAAATGTCTTGCTCCTTTTTTGTTCACCTTTTACATATTGACGTGTTTTTCTGGAGTTAGAATGTCATTTTGAAGAATATCAAACTGACTTTCTGGCTCCTGGGCTGAAATGTTTGGCTAGCCCTATACTAAATAAATAAGCAGCAAATTATAAATAATTTGGCAGTCATTTTATTCTACTAAATAATAAAATTGATATAATGAAAAAATAAACCATTCAATTTTTTATTATCTGAAAAATTGATAACTAGTTTGTGGGTTTTACATTATTCAGATAACAGAAAATGTGTAATATATTTGGATTTGATCTGCTTCTTCCCTTCAGCGACACAACTATGAGTCTTAGCAGAATACATATTACCTACCCATTTCTAAGCCCAGAAATATTTATGTTGTCAAAAGATATACCTGAAAAACAGAAGTAGTACTTCTGTGGCCCTCAGTGGTGTCATAGGCTTTGCTTATAGTTTAAATGATAGAATAATCACTGAGACTTCTTCAAATATATGAATGTATTAGTTAACTGCTTGGTCCTAAAATTATATTTGGTGCTTGTATTTTAAAAAGAGAGCTGCAGTCAATAGGTGGTATAACAATGCCTATTTTTTCAGTAGTAATTAATATCCACAAAATTAGTGTTACCTTGATTTCAGTTTGCAAATATCACCAACAGAAAGCCATATGCTTTTCATGCAAATTTACAAAGAAAAGTTCAAGGCCAGGTTGGACTGGGCTTTGAGCAACCTGGTCTAGTGGAAGATGTCCGTGGCCATGGCAGGGTAGTTGGAACTACGTGATCTTTAAGCTATCTTGTGGTTCTAAGGGGATGTTAAGTGATTTCTCTTTTATAGTAATTATGTTTAAGATAATGTGTTTGCTATATGTGCTTGCTAAAGTTCATGGTTATATGCCAGTCAAATGAACTTTATTTTTCTTTCCTTTTTTTCATTTCATTTTAATATCTTAAAAGTTTCAAGCAGTGCTGTGAAAATTTTGTTTCAATAATTGACTAAAATGCAGCAAACCCAATCAATCATTTGCTTTTGAATGCTATAAGATAAAGCTAAATAACTCGTTCCTTGAAAAGATGTTGAAGCTAAGGAAATGTTGCACTGGAATTTGTTTATTTGTTTTAATTATTGCAGTTTGCTTTTCCAAAGTTTTTGTTTGGACAGATGAATTCTATAGTGTATCATAATTTTATCATTAAGAGAGTGGAAAACTTTTTAAGATAAATCAGGATATATAAAAATTACTTTTGGAATGGTAAATGATTGCTGAATTTACACCCCTATTGAGGTTGCTGAAGAAAAGATCTGTGTACTGTCTAATACTTTTAATACAGTGATACAAACCAAAAAGCTACTAAATGAAATGGAAATTATTTTTTTAACTCCAGGCAATAATATGATTTTTAATAGAGGAGGCCAAAGTTGCAGGAATGCATTCCTTAGAGTACTTACGGAAAGGCATGCATCCTGAACGCAAAATGGGCTAAAGTGGGAGATATATTTATGATTCCTATGCAAATTTAAAGAAAGCCTGTGAAATTGTAATCCACAGATAAGTAAAATCTGAATTTGAGTACATATTGAAGAAGAAACTGGTTGGAAAAAGTTAATTTTATGACTGTAATTAAAAATCAGCTAAAGATATACTTGTAGTGACCTGGTTATATAGTATGGCAATAAACAGATAAACTAGAGCCTACTAGTATTATTTGTTGTATAAATGTTATCTGTTGACAGCTGTCAGATAGATGGCAACTCTAACTTTAAGGTACAACCAGTCTAACTAGTGTTACAAAACATGAGTTTTTTATGAGTGAAATTAGTTTGTTAACTAGTCTTGTGTTGATTAATAGGGTTTCTGCTAGCACAAAATCTAGCAGAGGAAATGAATTTAATAAGAAGCTGCTCCGAGTATGCACACATAGTGTCAGTTGAAGGGAAGATTCAGAAAACAGGTATGAACCCTTAATGTTAGGGTTTGAGTAGCTTACTCAGAATTACTTGCCACTCCTAACTATCCCTCTTCCCTACTGGGCAAGAATCACTTTCTGAAATGAAGAGTCTGCTCCCATATTGTCATGTAGAGGTTAACATACTCTTCTAGGTTGTGAAAGATCTGAACTTGAGTCAGGTCCCCCTGATTTTATTGTTGAAATTAGACCATAATACAGCTTAGAAAGATGGGAAGAATGGAGATACAATTCAGCCCTGTAAGTCTGCAGATAGTTTGTTTTAATTCAATGTTAGGTGAGTGTTATTTGACAATGAAGTCTTATTAGAATTCTGAAAATTACAGTGTTGAAGCAGCTGTGGATATTTTGTAGTTTAGTGTCTGAAATCTTACAAAAAATTCCACAAAAGAGCATAGCAAATCTTTTTTAGGCAGCAGAACAAACACTGTTTCTGACTATCTAGAGCTTCCTCCATACATATGAACTAATATAATTCATGCAGTTTTCTGGTCCAATATGCTCTTCCGGCCTATGTAGCTGCAGCTATAGGATTCCACATGTATCTCTGTATTGAAGACTCCTGCATGTACGGGTTGTCCAACTCTAGATATTAGAGGCCAATAGTCTAAAATGTGGAAATTAGTGTTAGCCCATGCAGTACTCCTGCGTAGCTAATTCAAACTCCAAGAGTTCTGCTGAAGTTAAAGACTTTCTGTGCCTTTATTTTTGGCACCAAATGGCAGTGAATTTTGCACATGTAGCACATCAAACCTGGTCAGATTTTCGTGGACCTGGTCAGATTTTCCAGAGGTATCTCTGGAAAAATAATACAGCTGCACTGAACTTTCTTGTCTTTCTTTAATGTCTTCAAGAGTTTTAATCTGAGAGTTCCTTCTGTACATTTTTCTGTCATAATTTCTCATGGTATCTCCCTACCCTAAAATATACAAAAGCATACTCCTGACTTTTAAAAACCAGATGGATCACAAATTACATTCTTCTGTGTCTAACAGGTATTTTGCTGATCTGGTAGCAGAATTTTGAACTGAAGAGTAGCCCCAGTATGAGATTACATTTGTAATCCTTGCTTGCATTAAAGGAGTCCAGAATTTTGTCCCAGAGGAAACCACTACAATATTTGCAAACCACTAATCTGTTCAGGGATTTTCTGTTGTTTATCTAGGGCAAGTTTATTGTCTTGTGATCCTCTTTAGTATTTCCTTATTTGGAGGAACACTCCAAATATAGGGTAGGCAGGACAAAACTAGTATACAAGAAAGAAATTAATCATAACAAAATAAAACTATCCACATAGAATTCACGTAGAGCCTAAAGGTGGTGTGGTCTCATGTTTATCATTCAAAAGTGAAACAAAACCCAAAAAGCAATTAAAAAAGAAATAAAAATCTAGCTTTGATTCTGAAAAGATCTCTAGGTTCTTAAGAATTTCTCATTTGACTCAGCTGGACACAGTTGAAATGTCTGATTGTGACAAAAAGTGGATGTGTTATTGTTAAATGTTTATACTACAGTGTAAGATGTCTGAATGGAAAAAGGTTATATCATTTAATGATATTATTTGTAATTTTTCTGGGAAATCACTAATATTCACTTGAGAGAGTTGTTGGAAAGTTAAGAGCATGGGCAATAGTCATTAAAAACCTTAGGTAATGAAGACTACATGCTTAAGGTATTATGTTTTCACTGAATCAAGTGTGCAGTCTACAGAAGAATTTGCAAAAGAAAAGCTCTATTTATGTCAGTGTGCAGAAAGATAATTGTGCTCATATTGAGGTTGCCTAACATGGCGAACAACCTTAAACTTGAATTGAAGAAATTAATTTCATATTTATTTTTCATTTTAGTAGCAAAAAACTACTTCAGTCTTTTTATTTTTCTAGGATGTGCCATTCTATCATTGAGAAGAGAGGCAATTTTTATGTCTCCCCAAACCATCTAATGTTAAAATTGGAATTCTACCTGTAAGATAACAGAACTCATGCAGATCACAGTTAGTTTTCTCATGTGAACTTCTCTATTAACAATCAGGCAAAACACATCTATATCAGCCTCTCTCTGTCAGAGTTTAGTTCTGTGTATAAAGTTCATCTATGTACCAAAGCCAACAAAAAGATACTTCTGGCAACTGCAGCACAGAACACAAATAGGGGAGGAAAGACTGAGAAGATGAAAAGGATGCTCCTAGGAAGTCATGAGATAAACACAAAGCAATGCCAATACCCTAATATTAAGGCACTTAAATTTTGAATGTTTCTGTTCCTTTTCAGGGTGTAGAATGTTACTATATTCCTAAAACATTATCATTATGTTCTTGGCTTTAAGGAGACACCTGTAAGAACTGAAACCCAGTTATTTTCAGAATATGTTTATAGCATATTCTGGGTTAGTGAATATGGAGCATATTAGTACAATGGAGCATATGATTGCATTTGTTTAAATCTGGTCAACATTATCTGTACACCTCAAGTGTACAGTTTAAAAAACCCCCAAAAGCAAGGAAAATTAGACCGCCACCACCATCTGAACTAGCTATTTCTCCAAAGTTTAGAGACAATGGTAGAAATGGAACAAAAATCACCAGACGTATCAGTGTATCATACCTTAGAACATGGTTTCTGAAACATATCTATATGTATCAGAATTTTTAATAGAATGAAAAACAGTGGAAAAATTTGGAGATCTGAAAACAGTGTTTCCTTTTTCTTTCCAAATCTCATGTTATTTCTTGAAGCTCAAATTGGATTGGACATTATGCTAATAAGAACAGCTTTAATTTCAATAGTTGATGTGTGCTTATATGGTACTAATCTACTTTTTTCTGGGAGCTGGTTACATTACCCACCACAATAGGAAATAAATTTTCTGTGACATATTTTGTAGTTAAGAAGAATTTTATGCTATATCTGCTATGCTAGCAGTCACGTTCTTTCCATCCCCATCTATCTGTACTGTCCTTAGAAAACAAAATTCTTTTATAGTTACATTCATTGAGCATTGATGATAGATTTTATTTTTAGGAGGTTTTTGTCTATATTTCTTTCTTAGTGAAACATGGTGAAAATGTAAGTAAACTGTATCACGAAAAGTTTAGAGATAAAGCCACAGAAGCAGAGGAAATTGCATTTTCACATTATCTATTACTGCAGGAATATTTTAGGTGTATGTAAAAGTCCCCAGAGCTTGAGAACTGGAGATTGCCTAATATATACTGGGATTTCTTTAGGTGGATCTTCAGCATACAACATGAGTTTAGTATTCCCACTTAAGGCATTTTTAATAGGAAAGTGTGATTTAACACAGGAAATGTTATAATTTCTGAAATCCACTCAAGCCTTGGTGGTAGTAGTTGCAAGGTACCATGAAGGAAGAATTTATGATTATTAGGAACAAAAAGGGCTAATATTCCTCAGTAGCACCACTATTGTAGTGTTGATGATGTATTCAAGGTTTACAATGCATTTATGCATCTCATAACTATAGGCAGCAGCCTGAAAAGTCTGACTGCTACCAAATTTTCTATTTCCTCAACAAAGAAAGCTAAAAAAGACAAACGAGGAAACACAGAGGGACTTGCATTCTTTGACCTCTCTGAAACAGTATTTTACCTGTAACCTTCCTACGTTCTGTCATTTACTCTGATAACTCTGGGTTTGCTCTTGTGGTCTGTAACTAGGGTGTTAATTCTATTGTGGTTATAGAACAGAGATCCACGCCTAAGCTTAGTTATGATGGGATCACAGAGAAAAAAAAAAAAAGCTTCTATAACTCTAAGAAACTACAAAGATGGGGAGAGATTTATGCTGGTGTGCCAAGAAAGCTGAAGATCAGATGGAGGATATTACAGGCTGACACATGACTTTTAGTACAGCTTTCAGCAATAATCAGTTTTTCAGTGGTTGATTTCACAACTGATACTTTAAAAAATGTAGTCTACCTTAAATGCTGACGGACAAATGCAGCCTATCTGTAATTTCAGGCTTCAGAAGTTTGACGCCAGTTTTTAGAACATGAACTGTTCATGTTCTTCTACTGCACTGCCTACAAGTTACTCCAGAGCACTTGGGTCCCTCCTTGCCATCCTGTTCAACAGAAAATGTATTTTGTATATTTTAAATTGATCAGGAATCATGTTTAAAATTAACTAATTTTAAATAGCAGCAGATTTATGAAGCTTTAGAGTGCAGATTTAAGTTTTACATCATGCCTATTGAAAAAAAAAAGGTGGAAAAAAGCTACATATTTCTGCATATTAATGCATATGACATGAGCATTGTCACAGAAGCCATCTGTGATTTAGGTTACAGATACAGGTGGCAGATACCAGTTACAGAGAGAAATTAATTCTAAGAGGATTTCATACGATTGTATGATTGTAACTCTAACCTACCCACACTTTCAGTGAGCCACATGTAGAAGTCCTGTACAAATTATGGAAAATTTTAGTTTGTTTTTAATATAGCACTCAGGGCTATTTAAAAGCAGGTAATTGATTGAAAGAGCAAGCAAAATGATGGACTACTGACGAATACAGCTAGCGATGAAATAGGCAAGAAGAAAAAAAATCCAGTAGCAATGCTAAAGTTAACTCATCTTGCAGATGATGACTGACCTTAGTGACTGTAGTGAAACTACTTACTAGTATTAGGAATGTTTTTACTTAGAAGAGGTCTTACAGATTTAGCACAAGAAATTTAACTGCTGGATCAATTTTAGGTAGCATTAAAATTTCTTTGAAACCCTTTCTCTCTTTAATAACGCTCCTGGTTAGTCTACCTCATATAGGTTGGGTTGTTGGTTTTCTTTTTGCCTTAATAATGAGCTCTGTCCAAAAGTAAATTAGCTGTTTCCTAATCAGTACATAGCTACCTACTTATCAGCTACCTGAGGATTAGTTACACTTTTTTTCCTTTTTTATAGTCTGGCTTCATTAAAAAAATGAAGATTATGGAGTAATTTTTCCTTTTGCTTTTTTTTTTCTGTTAATGTTAGTCATCTCATAATAACTCTTTAAGAACATTGATCAGACTGAGTCAACTTTGAAAGAGAAATTGAAAACTCAGAAATATATTCTACTAGTTTTGTTATAATCAGCAAGTTTACAAAATAAACTACTTAATTAGTATCTCAGAGAGGAAAGGACATGTTTTCAACAAATGTCAGGTCTACCACCATATACATTGCTGGCATGTCATCTGGCTCATCACCATGTACTCTGCCTGTTACCTGGTAACATGTTATAGGAGGCACGGTCTTACTGTGGAATAGGAGAAAATTTTGGGGCAAAAGAAAGTAAAGAGAAAAGTCAGACCTGAGAGATAGAAGATAAATAACTGAGAAGCCAAGTTTCATTAGACTGATGGCGTACAGTTCAATCTATGCTCTTTATTTTTCTTACTGGATGATGCCGAATGATTGTCATTTTCCTAATAAGGAATTTATATAAATGCATAAAAGAGATGGAAGAGGCAAGCTGGATCATAAACTTAATTTTTCTGGTACTGAATGGAGGACTGAGTGCCTTCCACAGAGTACACCTTGGGTATGGTGTAGGTAGTACTCAGGATTTAAATAGAAACATTAAATCTTAATCTTTATACAAGGAAGTATATAGACCTTTGTACTTAATTTTGTCCATAATCTCAGGGCTGAATCATGTGGGCTTTCAACACCAGATTCAACTTAGTCATTAGCCAAAGGGGCAAGATAACATGCCTGTCTCCCCTCTCTGGCTTCCACATACTCCTTGCCTACATGGACAGTTAGCTGTTGATTTGTGTCTAAGCTCTCTGTTTTACTGTAATGTCTAAGGAATTTTGTAGTGTTTAGAGAACCAAGTTGGTATTTGCACACTTAAATCCGCCTTATAACTAATTTGTATTAAATGAAGCTCAGCTATCTTAAATAAATTTTAAAGAAAGTTGTCCAGTGTCAGTTTGCATGCGGTTCTATCATAATAACACTACGTGGTTGTCCTGGGTTCAGCAGTAGCAGTCATTTTTTCTTCTTCTTAGTAGCTAGTGCAGCTGTGTTTTGACTCAGCCTAGGAACA
Source organism: Agapornis roseicollis (assembly GCA_002631895.1). Lineage (NCBI taxonomy): Eukaryota > Metazoa > Chordata > Aves > Psittaciformes > Psittacidae > Agapornis > Agapornis roseicollis. The sequence continues at coordinate 125,018 of NDXB01013650.1, forward strand.
CAGCTGATAATACTGATGTTTACTCTGACCAAGGACTTTGTGAGCTTCATGCTCTGCCAGGGACGAGGGGAGGCCAGGAGGAAGCAGGGACAGAACACCTGACCCAAACTGGCCAAAGAGGTATTCCATACCACAGCACGTCATGCCCAGGATGTAACTGAGAGTTACCTGGAAGGGCTAGTGCTCTGGGGTTTGGAGGAGGTATTGGTCAGTGCTCGGTCAGGCAGGGTGGGGGTGAGTTATCTGTTGATGGGTGATGAGATGCTGTATTCCTTTCCCTTATTTCCTTTATAATTTTTATTACTGGTGGTAACAGTAGTGATTTGTGTTATACCTTAGTTACTAAACTGTTCTTATCTCAACCTGTGGGAGTTGCATTCTTTTGATTCTCCTTCCCATCCCTCTGGGAGCAGGGGGAGAGCAAGAAAGGGGGGGATGAGTGGCTGGGTTTAAACCATGACAATTATTTATGAAGAATCAGTATTATTCTGTGGTGTTAATGTGTTGTTCATGGCAGTTGTCCTGGGTTCAGCAGTAGCAGTCATTTTTTTCCTTCTTAGAAGCTGGTGCAGTGCTGTGGTTTTGACTTTTGGCCCAGGAACAGTGCTGATAATACCAATGTTTTTAGTTTTTGCTTAGTAATGTTTAGGCTGACCAAGGACTTTGTGAGTCTCATGCTCTGCCAGGGAGGAGGGGAGGCTGGGAGGAAGCAGAGATAGGACACCTGACCTAAACTAGCCAAAGAGGTATTCCATACCACAGAACATCATGCCCAGGATGTAGAACTGGGGGCAGTTACCCAGAAGTGTTTGCTCAATGCTTGGTTGGGCTGGGTATCAGTCAGTGGGTGGTGAGCAGTTGTATTCTCTTCCCTTGTTATTTACCTTATCCTTATTATTTTTGGTGGTAGCAGCAGTGATTTGTGTTATACCTTAGTTACTAAACTGTTCTTATCTCAACCTGTGGGAGTTACATTCTTTCGATTCCCCTCCCCATCCCTCCAGGAGTGGAGGGAGGAAGCAGGGTGGGGAGTGAGAGAGAGACTGTGTGGCTGAGTTGTCAACTGGGCTTAAACCATGACAGGAGTGTTGCTGTGTAGTAACAGCTACAGTGATACAGTATTCTGAGGGAGAAATAAATTTTATTAAGATTCCTTTTTCTTACCTTTACTGGAATTCAAAAAATGAACATGAAAATTATCTTGAGGTGGGTGAGGATTTTTTTGCACTTTTAAAAAGGTTTAACTCAGAAGGAAGGAGGCACTTGGAAGATGCAATTATTTGAAGCTGGAGTAGCAGAAATGGGGAAAAAAGAAAAGAAAGTACTAGGTTCTGTACTTTAGAAGTAATGACACAAAATCCTGTTCTAAAGTATTGCAAATGACAGCAGAGAAGAGAGATGTGCATGTATGTTAGTGCAGAATGAACAGTATTCATCATTTTTCTTTTCTGAAATGTCACTAGAAAGAATACTCATTTCATTGCAAGAGAATGGAAGAGATAAGAGCTCTGAAGAGAGTATATGACTCCTGTACTGTGTTATCTGTTGCTAGATTCTTATATGGTTAAAGCTTAACCCTAGGTGTACCCTCTATAAAGATGTTTTATACTACTGAGTACCATTAATGTGAATTGTATTAATGGAACAAGCTGTGAAGGGAACAGGAATTGCTTCCCAGTATAGAAACTGACTGCACTATTTCACAGATATATGGAGAAAACTTTCTCAGTATGGGGAAAATTGAAAGTGTACTCAAACTTGGAAAAATTTTCAACTCAAGTTGCTGGTGCTCTTTTGTTTCAGAAATAAATCAAAATTCCACAGTGACAGTGAATTGAGACTTCTCAGAATTTATTGTAATGTTTTCAGAACTGAGAGGATTTTTACCATCAGTAAATTCTATTGCCTTCAAGTATTTTAAATGTGAGCTGAATCAGTATCCTGTGCCCTCAGCAAAAATCCAACTACTTTCTATTACAGTCTCAACCATTTTATCTGGTCAATTTTTTTTCAGATTAATGTCTTCTCATGGGAAGTTGTTTTTTTCCAATATTTTTTTTTCTACTAAAAATCTATGTAACTGAAAATCATTAACCAGTTCTAGCAACAAGAGTATTTTCTAGTCAGCTTCATTCAATATGATAGCTATTTTTTCGGTGTTCTAGCATCAAAATGTTTACTAGTGCATTTTAAACTCTTCTGTGACTCTGAAGTATGTTGAATAGCAAATGAAGCAACTGAGGAGACTTTCAGTGTATTTTGTGATTTTTATCACATGATGGAAAATATGTGATGGGAAGTGAAAATCTGAAGTTAAAGTCCTATCAGAAAATTGTATTTAAACTTATTCATTCACCAGCATTCTTTATCTTTAAGATTTTAGTTAATATCCTTTTGAATTTATAAAATACTTAAGCATAAAGTATCATAATGATTTTTCCAAAGTTCTTTATCAGAATCTCTATGAAAAGGAATAACTGATTTTTGAACACAGAGTGTTGTTTGTTCCCTCATGTTGCTAAATGCATTATGTTTCTTCAGCACAAGTTCAATTTTGATTTTGTGGAATCACTCTTCTTATATTATACAGACTGAATTGATGGGAATCCTAAAAAGCACAACATTAAAACAATTGTATAACAGTACCATATTATTTACCTGACAGGTGTACTTTCTCTAATGAAATATTTAGCTTTTAATATAGAAGATGTACCTGAGCATCTAAAATAGCACACTAAATTCTTCCTCACATTTTGAAGTACATTTCTCTTTAAACCACTTTCTTCTGCTCTTTTTTTCATGTTGGGCAGTTGCTGATTTTATTAGCCATTACTCTAATTACTCTAAAATTTACCTCTTATGCATAGAATTATTCACAGGGCTAGCTAATACGTATGATGGAGCATGGCAAAAGAACCTAGGACTATAACAATACCTGGTAGATAATTTACAATTATTTTACATTGGGTTAGTCTTTAAATCTTAGTAGCTTTTGGCATGTGACTCTCTTCAAGGCAACATAAAATACACTATTATTTAGAAATTAGATTTGCCTTATGAATATGTCAACTAATAAAAGTTGGTAAAGTATGATGCTTCCCCCCTCAGGTTTAAAGAAGAATTGATAAGAATATCAAGTACTGTCAAAAAAAACCCTTAAGTTAATAATGAGGGGAAGACCCTGCTGTGCATAGGAAGAATTGAGATATTATTAGTTTTGTTAGGGTTTTTTAAATGCTAAAATAGATTTTTTTTTTTTTTTCCTAGCATTTTACATTCTGTATATACAGCTTCATTTTGTATCCAAGCACAATGTGCTGAGCTTGAGGACTGATTAATCCAAAATCTGCAAAGATTTTAGATTGTCTATCTAATAAGTACTCGATTTATTTGAAGTGTCTTTGATATACCTAGGAGTACATTTTTGTCAATTGATTTCAGAATGATGATTTAATTAGGATAATTTTTGATCAAAATTTGAATGTTATGGGTGAAAAGAAAATGGGCTGAGTCTGCATCAGCAAAATGTGTTGCGGTTGATGGTTCCTCCTTTTGCAGTGTCCTGGTATTTCACGCAAGACTTTTTGGAGGAATTTTAGCAACTGACTGACCTTACCTCTTGAAGTGGAATTATATGAGCAATAACACCTTTCCCCACTATTTGTGTCCCTTTGTCAGTAACAAGGATACCTGTTTATGTCAGTTCTGCTCACTAGCTTCTTGAAGGGCAATTTGTACCTTACAGTTGCTGAAGTTCTTAGGAAAAAAGGCAACTCACTTTAATGATCAGTATTTTCTTCTTCACCTGTATTAACTGTTGACATCAGCATGGTCTGGATCTTATTTTGTAGTTAACTTTTGATCTGTCAGAAATATTCTACTTAGAAACTGATACATAGATGATCATATCAATGCAGTTATAAAATGGAATTTTGTAAAGAGAAATTAAGGTTGAATCTGTTTCCTGCTACCCATGAACAGATATTGTTCGATGTGTAGACATCACTGGAAGCTCATTCTGAAGCTAGTCATCTTTGAGAGAAAGCCATAAGCATCCTATTTTGTATATGCATCACTTCTTAATTTGTAGAGTTGTGATATAGTCTATTTCAATTATAGAATCATAGAATGTCAGGCTGGAAGGGTCCTCAAGGATCATCTGGTCCAACTTTTCTTGGCAAAAGCCATCACCTAGACTTGATGTCCCTGTACCTTGTCCAGCTGAATCTTGAAAGTGGTCAGTGTTGGGGAATCCACCACTTCCCTAGGGAGATGATTCTAGTGGCTGATTGTTCTCATTGTGAAAACTTTTCCTCTTGTGTCCAGTTAGAGTATCCCCAGGAGTAAATTGTGCCCATTACCTCTGTCTTTTCCATGTGACTCCTTGTAAAAAGAGAGTCTTCATCTTTTTTGTAGCCCCCCTTTAAATACTGAAACATGGTGATAAGGTCTCCTCTGAGGCTTCTTTTTTCAACACTAAACAATCCCAGCTCTCTCAGACTTTCCTCATACAGCAGGATTCCCAGTCCTTTGATCATTTTTGTGGCTCTTCTCCCTGGACCCTCCCCAGCCTGTCCACATCTCTTTTGAATAGCAGGGACCAAAACTGAATGTAGTATTCCAGGTGTGGCCTGACAAGCATGGAGTGGGATAATGACATCTTTTTCTCTGCCAGTGATGCCTTTGTTGATGTAAATAATCCACACCCTGTTGGCTTTCTTTGACACAGCTGCACACTGTTCACTCATCTTGAGCTTGTTGTCCACCAGGACCTGCAGGTCCATTTCCACAGAGCTGCTTCTCAGCAGGGCAGATCCCACCCTGTGCTACACTCTTGGATTGTGTTTTCCTAGGTAAAAACTTACAGATGTCCTTTTTGAAATTCATACGGTTCTTGTTAGCCCACTCTTCCAACCTACACAGGTCTTCCTGCAGGGTGGCTCTCCCTTCCAAAGTGTCCACTTCCACACTCAGTTTGGTATCATTGGCAAACAGTGTTCTCTGTATAATTCTTACATAGATGATGTTTATAAACTATGCATTTATTGCATAGGGGCAATTCAAAATGTATTTCAAAAGTAATCTGTTTATGCATTGTTTATAAGAGTGCAAGTCAGAAAGCTTGGCCTATGAAGACCAAAATAGAAGGATGAATTTTCATCACAACTTTCGGCATCACATAATTACAGATTTTACTATCCCACTACCAGAAATGCAAGAAAAAATAAATACTGAATAACAAAGTTGCCTAGCAAAGCTTTGCATGTTAAGCAAGTTTTGACTGACTAAGGAAAAATACGTAGGTGTTTGTGAATCTCAGCAAAAGAATCTAAGCCCAGAATCTCAGCAGAGGAAAGTTTTCTTTTCCTCTCATTGGAACAAAAGAGAAGATAATAGAAAGGAAAGAAGGCTTTTGGAAGGAAGAACAAGAAATGTTTGACTGTAACACCTTATTCCCCCCAAAAGAGCCACTAGATATTTTTAAAACTATTAGGATAGCTGAGAATCACAGTTTTTCTTGAAGAACTTCCATTTTACTTTCTAAAAGGGATAGCCATATTAGGAGAAGCAATCAAAGGGTTCCAGGATAACACCTCCCTCTCTCTCTAAAACACAGAGAAGAATGCAAGTGTCCTTTGCTCTTCATGCATCCCTCTTCACACACAAGCTCTGTGAATTATGTTGAAGAATTCTTGACAAATAGCTGTCAATAAGAGCTCTTTTCACCTCACATTTTAATTTCCTTTTTTTTGTTTTCCCTTATTCAGAATTATCCTTCAGAATTACTACCTTTATTTTTTGTACTCAGAACATAGTACACATGTCAATACTCCATAAATTCTGCTGTAAAATAAATTGGAACACACGGTTTATAAAATAGTTGGATATAGAACACAGAGTTATTTGTCTGGTGATAGATGTTGGACTTACTCATAAAATGCATTTTTTTTTTCAGTTTAGGTCAGATTTTGTTGATGTTTATCTTTAAAAGACTGTGTCAGCACTAGAATTAAAATAAATCTAGTTTTTAATGCTACTTGACTTGTTTTCATGAGACGTTATATAAAATGAATTATGCATTATTTCATGCATACTTGCAATGCTGTCTTTTTAAGATCAGATTTCATTTCAGAGTAGATTTAATTTCATAGTTTTATTTAACACTTGAATCATCCCTGCCTCTGGGTTATGGTTATTCTACTGTTTTCTGCTTCAGCTTAGGTTTTATAAACCTATATTCCTCCCATTTCTTTACATGCCTGTAACATTTTGATTTTCTTATTTGTTTTTACACAAACCTTTTTTCAGGAAAGCTGAACTTTCAATGAGATTGTTTCAGAATAGTCCAACAAACATAAAAAAAGAATCCCACTGAGTTTCTTTAGATAACTTTATTTTCTAACATTCCTCTTGTTCTAGTGGGAATGAAGAAATTATAGTCTTTCCTCACAGCCTGGTCCTTGTCACTAGGGTTTCTTTTAAGAATTGCCATGCTTGAGGGAATTCATCTTGCTCACAAAATTTCATAATCTCAAGAACCAATTCCTACTGCTACGTCCCAGTCTCTAATGATTACTTTTTTCTACCCATACTAGAAACTCAGGCTATTGAAGTCCCAGAATTTACACCTGACTGAATTAATGTAAAATTGGTTTCTCTTGGAAAATATTAGGAAAGTTAGGAGAGGTAAGAAAGAACCGTGCAAAATAAGGTTCTTGTGAAGAAGCAATAAAGCAACATACACATCTTTGCATTACTTTACATTGCAAAATTGAATTTCATTTTCTGGTACTGGAGAGGATAAAACCTGTAGTTCAATACAAGGCTTCTGTGTTTTCTTTTGCAAAATAGTTGCCTTATTTAGTTCCCTTCTTTTCTTAATCTGAGGCTGAATTATTTTCTGCATGAGCACTTAATGTTGAATTAAACCCAGAACCTTTGGGTTTCACAAACTTAACTGGAGAGGTCAGTAGATTTCTGACAGATAATTTTTTCAAATTTACAGCAGGTTAAAACATGAATGGTTGTTGTTTTAACCTTCAGTTTGTCTTCTGTTTTTTTTTGGTGTAAGTTATAGAATCATAGAATAGTTAGGGTTGGAAAGGATCTTAAGATCATCTAGTTCCAACCCCACTGCCATAGGCAGGGACACCTCACACTAACACTAAGGCTTCATCCAACCTGACCTTGAACACTGCCAGGGATGGAGCATTCACAACTTCCCTGGGCAACCCATTCCAGTGCCTCACCACCCTAACAGGAAAGAATTTCTTCCTTATATCCAATCTATTGTTAGCAATGGAATGGTATGTCATATAAATAGGAGGATATTCTTACACTGGAAAATATTTCAAACAGCTTGGTATTGAAAGCAATTCATGGTGAAAGTATTGATTATTCACTCTTCTAACATCATCACATAGATGTGTCTTTTTTCCAAATGCTGTAGCTGAACCAAAGGAACCAGGTGTTCTACAATTTCTTTAGCTGTGTTTTGTGTCTTTCCTTAGATGTGAACCTAGGAACCAAAACCACATGGTTAAGATGTTTCACTTTATTCTTTTTATCCTTAATCGTTGTATCTTCAATCAAACTCAAGTTCAGTCTTGACAAATTGATTTTCCAAGCATTACACTGACTGGGTTTTTTTTTCAGACTGATAGCTCTTCTCTAAGATCCCTGAACTGCAGCAAAGGTTCTTACCTCCCACAAATTTGAATAAAGAAAATAAGTTAGCCAAAATGATCTTGAGGCTGAATTCAGAAACTCATAGGAGTACAGCCTTTGATATTGGTCATTAGATTCTAGGGACTGACTTGAAAATTGGGAGACAAAGTAATATTTTGTTCATTTTGCTGTTTTGAGGGGTGTTTTTTCTTAAAAGGGGTCTGATGGATATTGTTATGAAATTGCACATTCTACAATCAAAAGTATTAAATTAAATAAAAATCACTAATCACAAATCACTAAATACTATCTGAGAAACTGTCCAGATAGATTTTTCTTTTTTATTAAAATACAGTGATAAAAAATAAGGATAGGGTTAGAAAAATCATTCTACTAAACACTTGTCAGTTGTTTTGTTATTTGTTTATGGATAGTTATATATTTGTTCAGTATGAACTTAGCTCACTCTCAGTACTGTTCTCAAAAATCTGCTGTTCACCACAGATTGAATTCAATCAAAAATACAGCTTGCTCACTCTACTTTCGTATCATTGTAGATCCAATTATCTAGCAAGGGTCACTTGTAAGCTATCTGTTAATGTCTGTACAGTAAAGTGGTATTTCCTTGAATTCAGGAAACAGAAATTGATAGAGGCACAAAATCCACACAGCATGACTTCTCATATTTTCAGTCCTGAAATTAAGAAAACACTAAACTAAAATGATAAAAAGTCCAATTATAGGGAAAAAGAAAAAGCAAACCAACAACAAAAACCAACCAAACCAAACCCAGCAAAACTTAAACTTTGGAAGTCTATCAAGTTTAGTCATTAGCGTTTCACATGCTTTCTGTTAGCTATAGAATCAGATGGTACCAACACATCTTCAGATGGTGCACTCACTGCTCTGCACAGTTATTTTGAATATTCTGATATTAGGTCTTTGTTCACTGCATGCACTTTGAATGTTCTGCATAACACTACATATACAATTATTTTCTTCTTGTTGCAGTTGTTCTATAGAAGCCTAAGTACAAAGACATATATATATATATATATTTAGAGATGGGCACATAAATGTGTGGACTGTGCATACAACAAATAGAAATAGTGACCTTCTCAACAGACTAAGGGGGTCACTATATGTGTTAACAGTAATATNCATATACAATTATTTTCTTCTTGTTGCAGTTGTTCTATAGAAGCCTAAGTACAAAGACATATATATATATATATATATTTAGAGATGGGCACATAAATGTGTGGACTGTGCATACAACAAATAGAAATAGTGACCTTCTCAACAGACTAAGGGGGTCACTATATGTGTTAACAGTAATATTGTTTAATATTATATCATTAATAGCAGTTGTGTTGTATGCAGTCACTAGTGTCTAAAACACTAATGAAAACAGGCATAAATACATTAAACTTTCTGAATGTTAATCAGTAAAACACGTACAACATTTATGATTTCAAGAATCAGTATGAGTCAAATAATTTCTGATGTAATTCATTTTTATCTTTATCAAGTATATTTACCCAGGAAAATCTTTTTGGAAGATTTTTTTTTTCCCTCAGAAGTTGTTTTCCCCTTTGTTTTGATTTTGGTTTTGTATAATGGCTTATATAATGAGTTGGTAGTAATGAGAGAAAAGAGAGAATGTTAATATTACAAGGTTTCAAGCTATTGATGTTATTGAATGACTGATTCTTTTCCTAAAAGATCAAAACAAGATCAGCACAGAAAAACAGGAAAAGAGATGGCTATCAAAGGGAGAAAATGCAGCTTCTGCCTCTGGAGACATTTCTTTTGTACCTAGCTGCTACAGAGATACAAAACAAGAACATGAATTTATGTGCTGTTATCACATCTGTATAACTCGTACAGCTTGGGAGGGTTGTTTAGGATAATAATTAAGGTCAAGGTGTCATAGCAGTGCTCGTAGCAGGTGGACTTGTGCAGAGCAGACCAAGCAGTCTCTTCCTAGATGATAGTAAGAGATTATCTCCAAGGTGTAGTGAAAACCCAAGCCAGAATAAAATGTTGATTTCAAAGAATATAAACTACTGATCAGTTAATCAGGTTAATATAAAGCCAAAGCAGTCCCTTCCACCCCCCACCAGCCCAAAACCTGGGCAAAAAAGACCTTGTAGCAGATCATTTTTTCCTAAACATACCTTTTATGAATAATTATTTAATGTTCATACATTGGTTAAACAAAAACTACCCTCTTCAACACCACCTCCTGAGTTGGACAGTGACTCACGATGCAGATTTAGAAATTTGTGTTCTCCATATGGATGGTCCCAACATCCCAGCAGTAATCAGTTCAATCTAAGCTCTGTATGTAAACGTGCTAACTGGTTCAGATGTAGTCTGAATACTATTTTGCAGGTTTTTTGGAGTATGAGTACATTTTTTCAGTTTAGATTTTGGAACCACAGATCACTGCAAAGGCTGGAATAGCATCCAGCTCGAAGGATAGCATCCTCTCGGAGGACATGATCCTGCCCCTCTACTCTGCTCTTGTGAGAACTCACTTGGAGTACTGAGTGCAGTTCTGGTGTCCTCAACATAAAAAGGACATGGAGCTGTTGGAACAAGTCCAGAGGAGGCCATGAGGATGATCAAGGGACTGGAGCATCTCCTGTATGAAGATAGGTTGAGAAAGTTGAGGCTGTTCAGCCTGGGGAAGAGAAGGCTGCGTGGAGACCTCATAGCAGTCTTCCAGTATCTGAAGGGGGCCTATAGGGCTGCGCTGCNCTGGAGCATCTCCTGTATGAAGATAGGTTGAGAAAGTTGAGGCTGTTCAGCCTGGGGAAGAGAAGGCTGCGTGGAGACCTCATAGCAGTCTTCCAGTATCTGAAGGGGGCCTATAGGGCTGCTGGGGAGGGACTCTTCATTAGGGACTGTAGTGACAGAACAAGGGGTAATGAGTTCAAACTTAAACAGTAGAGGATTGGATATAAGGAAGAAGTTCTTTACTGTACAGGTGGTGAGGTACTGGAATGGGTTGCCCAAGGAGGTTGTGAGTGCGCCATCCCTGGCAGTGTTCAAGGCCAGGTTGGAAGAGGCCTTGGGTGGCACAGTTTAGTGTGAGGTGTCCCTGCTTATGGCAGGAGGGTTGGAACTAGATGATCTTAAGGTCCTTTCCAACTCTAACTATTCTATGATTCTATTAAATTCAGGTAGAAAATTAAAAATAACTATAAAAGCAATAAAAAGCATTCTTTCTAGGTGATGGATTTTCCAACTGTTTTTCAGGAAATGTGTATGCCAGCTCTACAGAGCTCTACACACAAATATTATGCATAATTTTGCTGTTGTCTAGAAATTGTAGCAGTAACAGAATTCTGTGAAATTCCTTTATGAATACATGTGTAGAAATACTATTAAGCTGCCATTTAGCTTTGGTTGGACATTTGAAAAATGATGCAGATTAAATGCGGCATAAAATAATGGGTACAGTTAAGGACACAATTAACAGCAAGATTGTGCTAACCAGCATGACTGAAAGGATACTGATGTCCAAATTCTTGAGCAAGAGCTGTAGCAATTTATGGCTTAAACTGCATTAAAAGAAATGCATGCCCATTCCTATTCATATATTTTTTTTTATTTGGTTGGTTGTTTTTTTTTTTCCTAGACTGTAGTACTATGCTCCTTCATCTGCACACAAGGTAAAATTAAGACAGTAAAATAAGGTCTACCATGACTTAAAATGTTTGTAAGCATTATATGAATGTTAATTACAGTGCAGTAATAGAAAGACAACAATACAGTTATAATTCAGTTATGGCTGTAAGGATAAACGTACAGTTTAAAGATACAACTGGTTTATGGAAAATTAAGCAAGTTACCTGCATCATTCCAGTAACTTTAAACTAATTAGTCAGGTCACACAGATCTTGATTTCTTTGCCATTTTTCAAACTTATAAATTGAAAGATCAGCCGGCAGCCCTTAAGCACAGAGAAAAAAATATTCTTCATTATAATTTCTGTCATTTAACTAAAATATTTATGATAAAAACAACTGTGAAAATTTAGTTATAAAGGCATTGCAATTTCAAAAGGATTTCTGATGAAATAACAGGCTTTTAATTTTCATTCATTTGAAAAGTTTCTGTACTTGAGTAGCTAAAACACTGAAACAGTTTACAGTGACTTGGTAGCTGTGCTGACCAGTTTGTAGTGTAACTTTGCCATTTTCCAATGGGAAGAAATGCAACAGCTGAACTAGAGGTGTGACAGTTATGAATCAATACAGATGTTCTTATAGACAGTGCTCTCTTGAATAAAAGTTGAAAATCATCTTCATGCTTTTGTACAGTACTGTATCTTGTATTTCTGAAAGTCTTAAAGATTATCTGTTACTACAGCCCTACATTAATTCACATGTAGAAGTATTAGTGGTTTTTAGCAAGTTTTAATATTATCCAAGAAAAAAAAATAGCATTTTTTCCATGCTTATAATAAGGACAATTTGTCATTAGACAGAAGTTATATCTAGTAATACGAAAAACATGACAGTTGGATATCTGACTGGACTTTTTCTTTCTGTTGAAAGCTAAATGCTGTCTCATTCATAAAGATATATATGTGTTTTCTTATAAGATTGATTTTCCATGATGTAAGAGATAGGACTGTTTGCATTCTTGCTTTAACATATCTGTTAGAAAAAAACAAAACAAAACAAAACCAAAAACCCCCACAAAACAGTTCTATAGTGAACTATTTCTATGAAGAGTATCAGACTTATGAAATTAAAACTGCCTTACTATGATTTAGCAGCACAACTATTCCTTTTTTGTTATTATTATTATTATTAAGGCTTATATTTCATACATGCTTTAGTTTAAGCACAGAACTAGAAAACGTTTTTGCCAGTCATGTTGCTTGAGTCATCTCACCATATTCTGTGAAAGAAATTACTTTTATATTTATTTGAACGGACTTCTCTGGTTTAATAGGTAATTTTTAATAAGTATAAATGTAGAAAATAATGAGATTGTTTATGTGGAGTATTGCTTTTATAATCTTTTAAAAAGTTATATTCTCATATTCTATGTCAAGAGGAAGATTTTTGATATGTCACTGGCTCATGTATTTTTTTCTTGTTATAGAACAATATTCTCTCCTACCAAAAATCTGGAAAAAACATTTTGCCTTTTCATTTTTTTCATGTTAATGTAAGTTAGCTTTTAGGTGTGGGGTTTTTGTTTTGGTTTTTTTTTTGTTTGTTTCTTTTTTTTTTTTTTTTTTTTTTTTTTTTTTTTTTTGGTTTTTTTTTTTTTTTTTTTTTTTTTTTTTTTTTTTTTTTTTTTTTTTTTGGAATTGTAGGTAGGATCAGTCATGCTAGTTTGTACCATGGATAATTGAATGACATTTTTCATGCTGGCTACTTGACCAGAAGATAAGTTAAATTTCCTGTTTATGTTTCATATAGGAGCATATTTAACCCCACAGAAAGCCACATACATCTGCTTATTGAGACCAAATCCTAGCAACCTAATATTTAACCATGTAAAAGGGAAATTTCAGTCAATAATTTAACTGAGAGTTTTGCTTATTTTGATCACTGTGGCTAAAACTCATCAGCCTGGGCTTTAAATGACAAGTGAGCAGTACTGCAGTTGCTTTGTCTGTCTGAGAACTAAGCTCGCCCTTTGTGATTTTCAGCAAGCTATATTTCAAATAAGCATTAACAAATGTGTGAAAGGTTGTTCAAACTATGACCTTTTCAGAACTGCTGTCACTGTGATGCACGTTTCCTACTTTTGGTGACATTGGATAGCACATTTGGCAGAATAAAGGGTTTCCTGCTGCGCTGCAATTGAAAAGCAATAAACCATTTGAATAAAGGTCCATGTATCTGTTATAAGGCAAATGTGCCATTTCCCATTTTGTTTGCCACTGGTTTGGTGTTAAATGAATAATAAACATTTTTCAGAACACAAAGACAGCATGTGAGAAAGAAAACTCAGTAAGTGCTAGGTACAGCAAAAGATTTAATTGAAAGTAATGAGTTGCTGGCTTGAAACTGCTCAAGGATGTCAGTCTATATTTACATGGAAAGCCAGCAGTGATTTTATTCCAGGTATGTTCAGCTTCTTGTTTCAGACTTGTATATATTTTGTATTCTGCTGTATAAGGCAACTAGCATGTCCTGAACCCATATCTAATGGGTACAGGTCAGCTATGAGGACGATGATCAAAGATCACCTCCTAGCAGTGCAGGAGATATTGGTGTGCTTTCTTGGTTCCCAGGAGCATGTAAACATCCCTGGCCAGAACAGTAATGTCTCCTTTAGGAACTGGCAGAGCCCTGGGGCTCTGGGGTTGCATGCAAGATCATGCTGCCTGGGCCAGAGCATTGCCCAGCAGCACTTTGGTGGTGAAATCGATTTGGGTTCAGGCAGGAATCTGAACAGAGCACTGCTCTAGAGGAAAGACTGTAGTGGAGCTGTCGTGGCCATTTATTATGTTCTGAAACCGAAGCAAGGGCTTAATAGCTCTGTGGGTGAGTGAGCAAATGTATAGAGGTGGAACCCTCGTTAATGGTGGGAGGAGTGAGCTGGGCAATTGATGAATCCCCCATCTGTGGCTGCCTGGGGTGGCCAGGGGTACAGCGAAGGGGAGGACCCCTAGGCACGCTGTCAGTGGGGAGGGATAGGCTCTGGGCCATGATGGGAGGTGTTGCTTGGTAAGGAGGAGATGTTCTTGTATGGTTCTGGCTTTGTTCTTGTTTCTTCGCCTTTGCTCATGTGGTGTTTCTGATCTCTGTCTTTGATTAGATTCAAGCAGAGGAGGTGTGATTTGATCTTTTTTCTGAGGGAACTAAATTCTGTGAAGTTTGCTCAAGATAGCTGCAAAGTGCTGGTAAAAGGATTCACATGGGCCAAGCTGCTAAGGCATTCCTGACCAACATATAACACTGTTTTGGGAGGTTTCAGCATTTCAGGTTAATAGCCGGGTATGCAGAGCTTAGAAATCTCATTGGTATTACAGAGGGTTTCTTTCCTTTTGCTTGATGTGGTTTTGCATAGTAATCCCTTTAGGAGTGTGTCACTTTCTCATTTTTTCTCCCTAATTTACCTTTACAAGACCATAAGAAAGTCACTTGAATACAGAATACAAACATTCTGTTAAGTGCATTTAGCCTGATTTTTAAGGTAAACTCAACCAAAATGAGCAGTTGTAACATCTGTGTCTATTTCTGTTCGTCCTCACTGATAAATGTTGAGCATGCCACATTTCAGTCAAATTCTAAGAAGGTGAAAATTTTTGCAGTACTTGAAGTCCTCCTACGAAGGCAGGGGTCTTTTTTGTGTGTAAGCATGGAGGAGTTGGGTAAGGAAGGACAGGACAGTACAAGACCCAGCCAAAAATTGATTGTATGCACAGGCCAAGTGAACTGTCGTACTCCAGGTTACTTGGCTGATACTGAAAGAAAACCATGGGAGACAAAACTGACAACCAGCCAGCCATGTGTAATGTCTTTCCTAAGGTGGAAGCAGGACTGCAAGGTGGAGGATGGAAGTGGCTGTGACTAAAGACAGTAGGTTGTAGGTGCTTATCCTGTTCCTGCACCGGTGTGATTCTTGCTCTAGTTTCTGGTTTTTTCTTCACTCCCATCTTTGAACTACTGGAGATGCTGATACAGCCTTCTGTTTTTGGCTCTGACTCTAAGAAACTTTGAGGAGATCCAAATTGCTCCTTTCAATGACAGCTAGGGCTAGCAGAGTTATGGCAGAGAGTACATGAGAAGGAATTGCTTGACAGAGCTGCTAAGAGGAGCTCTTTCTGGTATGTAAGTGGGAACAGTTCACTCTTGTTTTATCTTTATCTTCTTCAGAGCAAGTTTGCACTTCTGCTCCTGAAAGCCTGCTGGGAGGAGGAACAGTATGTTAACAAAAGCTTATTTTTGTCTCTTTTTTTTTTTTTTTTTTAGTTTTTACAAGGTCTTGCTGTACAACTATTTTACACGTTAAAATAATTGGAAAATATTGATTCAAGTAACTCTTATATTGTTTTATCATCTTTCAATCATTATCTTGANTCTCTTTTTTTTTTTTCTTTTAGTTTTTACAAGGTCTTGCTGTACAACTATTTTACACGTTAAAATAATTGGAAAATATTGATTCAAGTAACTCTTATATTGTTTTATCATCTTTCAATCATTATCTTGAACTCCATAATTGTAATCTTTGTGATTTAAAACTTCCCAAAGCAGCAGAGTCCCTCAGATTTAGTCATCTATAATTCTGTGTACTGCTGAAAAATTCTTCACATGATCAGCCTTTTCTGAATACTCTTCCACCTTTATGAATGGGAGTCTATTTCAGGTGGCATTTCTCTATTTTACTCATAATCACTGTATTCAAATGCTATGACCGTGTTTGAATTGCTGCTATAATGATTTTCGTTTGGGTGAAGGACTGTAATTTTAAGATTTTAGTCTTCCATTATGTTTTTTTCTTCATACTTGTTGTGACAGATTTTGTTTCTTTCTTGTGTATAAAATTTAATTAGACAAACAAGTGGAAAGACAAGGGAGAATTCTGAGTTAATCTTGCTTTCACAAGGATGTGAGATTGGATTATTTTTTGAGGCTGAGTTTCAAAAGTGATTTCTGGAGCTTGGGGTGGGGGGAAAGGGGGGAGAGTACATTTCCTTCTACTTTTATGAGCTTTATATTGTACTTAGTGATATGAAAGACTATTTTAAATATAATCATTAAGGGTAAGTCAGTCACAGAAAAAGAAAAGTGAATAAGCATGGAGCATGCACTTATATTTATGTCACTTTAAGTGTTAGTAAGAAATACTTATGTGTTTTTATGTAATGTATAGAAGACATGCATTAAAATTACTTTGCCTGTAAATCTATGAACATGACCATGAGTGAGATTTCTCTTCACCACCACCCTGCCCTAAGTGACCATGTTCCAGACATGTCTCTTCAGCAATATGTATGAAATAGAAATGCCTAGTAGTGTCCTAAAGCTTGGCTAACCTGGTTAGAGTTTGGAATACAGTTAATGTAGTAGTCAGTTGTTAAAACTGTATTGTCTGTTACAATATAGGCTCACACAACAGGCAAACCAAAGATTTTTCTTGTAGTTTAAAATCAAGGCATGTGTTAGAGAATACACTGGTAAGGAGAGTTCAAAATCCAGAAGCTCTTTAGCTTATTGAGATACATGCTGTTAATTACATGGGGAACTTTATTTTTGTGCTATATTGAGAATCATAGAATAGTTAGGGTTAGAAAGGACCTTAAGATCATCTAGTTCCAACCCTCCTGCCATAAGCAGGGACACCTCACACTAAACTGTGCCACCCAAGTCTTCATCCAACCTGACCTTGAACACTGCCAGGGATGGAGCACTCACAACCTCCCTGGGCAACCCATTCCAGCATCTTACCACCTTAACAGGAAAGAATTTCTTCCTTATATCCAATCTAAACCTCTCCTGTTTAAGTTTGAACCCATTACCCCTTGTTCTGTCACTACAGTCCCTAATAAAGAGTCCCTCCCCAGCATCCTTATGCCCCCCTTCAGATACTGGAAGGCTGCTAAGAGGTCTCCATGTAGCCTTCTCTTCCCCAGGCTGAACAGCCCCAACTTTCCCAGCCTGTTGTCGTATGGGAGATGCTCCAGTCCCCTGATCATCCTCATGGCCCTCCTCTGGACTTGTTCCAACAGCAGAATCACCTCCTTCAATATGCTGGTCACACTCCTTTTGATGCAGCCCAAGATACGGTTGGCTTTCTGGGCTGCAAGCGCACATTGAAGCCGGCTCATGCTCATGTTTCCATCAATCACCACTCCCAGGTCCTTCTCCACAGGGCTGCTCTGAATCTCTTCTCTGCCTAGCCTGTAGCTGTGCCTGGGATTGCTCTGACCCAGATGTAGGACCTTGCACTTGGCATGGTTAAACTTCATGAGGTTGGCATCAGCCCACCTCACAAGCGTGTCAAGGTCCCTCTGGATGGCATTCCTTCCCTCCAGCGTATCCACCAAACCACACAGCTTGGTGTCATCGGCAAACTTGCTGAGGGCACACTCAATCCCACTATAATGTTTATTTACTTTCAAATAATTCACTCTTTAAGTTTCATTCCCTCACCAAAATATAATATGTGAAATTACTGAAGCAGCTCATACACTAAGAGCTCTGGGTAATGGCTAACACAGATTTAGTGTCATGTTCAGTCACGAAAATTACAAGCTGTTCTGGCTAGCAATATCAAAATTTGTCAAAGAACTGCTGTTAAAATACTACAGCTTAAAAAAAAAAAAAATCTAGATCTTTAATATTTAAGAGCTGAGGTCATGCTCACATGCTCAGTCTTAATGCCCCATCAGTGTTAATGGTAAGTGGTGATCAATCTTCTTTTCCTCTTCTTTTTTTTTTTTTTCCCCATTCTCTCCACTGCTCTTCCTGAGGTATTTCTGTTTTATGTGAAATCTAAGGCTACACTGAACACTTAAAATGACATTAGGATTACAGATTACAGTCTTGGTTGGGCCTTTTGCTGACAGTATATTGAACAAAAATACAGCTGTGTAATTGGAATTGTCATGTACAAAACCATTTAAATAAATGGGGGTGAGGGAGAATGGGACTGTTGACCTCAGAAGTCAGCATCAATTATTTCTACAAAAGATCTAGATGTATTGTCTAAAAAAATATTTGCTGCTTTGTTTTAGGTAACAGACAGGGCCAGCTGGCCAATGTGGTGATTCATATTCTTACGAATTTCCTGTTTCCATATATAATGTTTCTCTAAACAGATTAGTCAAAGGAAAAAGTGTGTATTTCTGTGAGCCTTTAGCATGTTAAAACATGCATTTAATTTCCAAGTGTAAATGATGCAGTTATGATCTAAAACTTGCTCGACTCTGGGTGCTGTTGAACTGGCCTTCAGCTGGGAAATGTGTATATGGAGTCCTAACTGACATCTTGAAACTGTATTTATTAAAATTTATCTTTAAAGAAAAAAAAAAAATTACTTTCTCCAGTTTCTAAAATTAAAGCCTTTTTTTTTTTGTTCGTTTGTTCTTTCATTTTATGTCTGTTTAGAGTTTAAGTTTCAAAAGACTCTGAAACAAACCCTGTGTGGCTGCTTTGTTTATTTTAGGCATAATACATTTTTAATGCCTTTTCTTGAAGTGTAGGGTGTTTTTTGTTGTTTTTTTTGTTTGTTTGTTTGTTTGTTTGTTTTTAACTTAAGGCTATGATAATTTAAATGTTTCCAGGCTTACTTTTAAACTGAACAAAGTATATTTTGGTTTTTTTTTTATAGTACTATAGATCATCTCAGAATGCACACATATTACATCTTTTTATGGCTGAAAATCCAGAGTTCATAGCTGATACTCAGTTTTGTATTATGTTATGGCACTTGACAAATGCAGTCTTACTTATCATCATGTAAGCAATACCAATTGAATTACTGGAAAAAATTAGCATTCATGCGTAGATTATTTATTGTCTTGATTTACTTGTTCTCAGTCTCTTAATATTGAATATACTGGGCTGCTTATTTTGCCTACTAAATTACTGAATTATGTCCACATTTAGGAACCTAAGTGCCTTTTAGACTAGTTTGTTTCTAAATTGAATACTTAGGTAGAAGAACTGCCTTCAGAATATCTTGGTGTTATTTAATTTTGCAACTTCAAAGGAGGTGGTGGTCTGAATAGCTGCTGAATCCTAAGCAATTTTGTCCCTGGAGACTTATCTATACTGGCATTAAAACCAGAAAAAAACCTCTAAAACCCAACAAACCCAAACAAACCTTCCATTATCACTTCATCAAAAGTATACCTTCAATAATAATTCCAAGAAGGAACAGTAATTCTGTCGCTCTCCTTAGAGTCACTGAAAGGGTAAGGAATTTTGTGAATGGGTTGCAAGTCACAGCTCATATGGGCTTAAAAGATAGTTTGTTTGGTAATGACAAGATTCCTGTAGCTATGTACCTAAATAGAAAGATTACTGGTGTTGTTGTATCATTGTACTTGGGTCAAATGTTCTGCATTTTTTTCAACTCCAACAGAATGCTCGTGCTTTTTATTCATATCGAATAAGCTAGTGCCCCTTAGTAAGGCTATTCTAAACATCTGGTATCTCCTCTGTTTCACTGACTTATCCCTCTGTAAATTATAAGTCTTGCTGTTCCAATATTTCATTAATAATTCCTGAGAAGTGTAAAGAGGAAATATAAGTATCTGGGGGAAAACTTCCCTCAGTAATACTAAAATAGCTCTTTGCAGTTGTTTCTTTATCATACAGTTGCAGTGCTGTGTCACTTACTCAGATGAAAGAAAAAAAAGTAATCCAAGGTGACTGCTTGTGCCCCGAACCTTTCGCTAATTTAGTTTGTAGTTTACTCTACAGTAAAGTTAGATTTTATAGTCTTTTAGATTTTTATAGTCTTAAAATCTCTAGATTTGTGTCTCTAGCTTATAAAAACAAAAAGTTTTACTTATGTCCAAATGCATTTATTTTTATCTCAGCATGGCTATTTAATATTTATTGGTTTGCTTACATATTCAGAATTTGATGCGCTTTTAGTTCAAACTGATATCAAGTTTTATGTTTGTGAACATTTTACCACCTCATTTGAAATGGCACGAGTTTTACTTTTTTTTTGAGTAATCTGATAACCACTAACTTGTGGACTTTTTAAGAAAAACATTTTAAATCTTTTATTAAATATGTTCCTTAAGAACACTTGAAATGCTGCCTAGCTGCTCCTTTTCATCAAATACAGTAGAAGTTCTGCAAGTTCCTAATTTACAAATGACACAAACCAGTGCTTGTTGAACATACTGAAGGCATTAAAAATAACTGAACTTAAGCAAAGACTGAGTCTGAAGAAAGAATCTTCTCTCTATTGAAGCCAGTTCAATTTTACTCTAGACTTCAATTGAAGGAATGACATACACAGTGATAGATGCAAATATATGTATTGTTTTTCAATAGTTAATGGTTTAAAATGAAGACATTTATAAAACACTTCATAACAAAGTAATATAGTTTTTCATTATGGCAAAAATCTTGCTTGTTTGTTGATGTATATGATTGGTATATGTTGATGTATTGATATTTTAAAAGTCAATATATATTATGCAAATTGTTCTTATCATTCTTCCTCATCTGAAAGTAGCTGTTCTGCATTCAGGCATTGGATTCAATTATAGTACTAATATGGAAGTCCCAAGTCAAGTCTTAAATTGGTTTCTACTTTCACAGCAATATACAGCACAATGCATTGTTGAGTCATCCCACACCTCTCAATAATTCAGAGCAGTTGTCAGATTGAGATCTTTATCTTCCAACTCAGAACGCAGAAATAATGATTTATGGGTTTTGGCCTCAAACTGCAATAGTTGTATAACTTCAGAGAATTCCTGAAATTGTGTAATGACCTGTGCTGTAAAGTACTGTTGGACATTGTGAGACTTAATATGAGGTTAGTAGTAGTAGAAGGAAATTGGATTTACGTTCATTTCTGTCAATTAATGTCTGTTGCTTGTATATCATGGTGATATAGTGGCACAAGGAGTGGTATTTAAAAAAAAAAAAACAACATTTCAAGTCGGTTTGGTGCATGAGACTGTCAGCCTGGTCTATACTGTTTCATGTGTATAAAAATCATGGTAGTGTAGTTACATCAGGTATACAACATCTGAGGTGAATCTGTAGTCCTTTCAACCTTGTGCTTAAATTGTTATAAACAATATACTGAAAGCATTTGTCATATTAGAGACAAATTTCATGGTTTTGTGGTTTCTGTACTGTGTCTATAGAAAATTTATGCTGTATGAGAAAGCAAAGAATGAAAGCACTGTTGTCTAAGGTCTAACAGACCTGTAGGCTTACGAAAAAGTGAGAAGAATTTACTTCTGCCATTGAAGCCAAAAACAAATTCTCAGTGGTTAGAAGCAATATGTATCAAGCTACTGACACATTAGCTCTTCAAGAAATGAATGTAATACTACCAAATTACTCATTGCCATTTGTTCATGATATTTTTTATGGGGTAGTCCCGTGTCATTCAGCTAGGCTATGAGGAAAAGTATTGCAAGGAATTAGAATGCTAGGTGTACATAGTATTTGGGGATCAAATTCTTCTTTGTTCTGGAAGTTACAAGTGTACAGCAAAAGAATAAAGTGAAGTAACTATGAAGGGCACTGTCAATTCCCACATTTGAAGGCATTTTACTATCTTACACTTATTTTAGGACACAGTTATGATATTGGAACACTTATGTAATTGAAGTTTTGGTAATTGCAATTGAGATTCTGTTGTGGGTTTTATGATGGTGTGGTGGTTGATGTTTTGGTATGTTTTTCAGGTTTTCTTTTTTTTTTTTGTTTTTGTTGTGTTTTTTTTTTCACTTGTCATACTCTTTCTCTCAACAAGAATTTACTGTATAGTTAGTTCAGTGCCAGCCAAGATGTAAACTGAGGATATACCATGAAAATACTGCTATTCACTTAACTTCCCCTTTCATGTTAAGATCTGCTAATGATCTCAGCACTTACTTTATATGGTGGCAGCAGAAGAGAGAGGATAGAAAGTGGACGAATGGCTTTGGTAGCCCAGTGTAGATGATCTGTTTCCATGTTCTAGGAGCAGAAAGAACTGGGATTTATAGCGAGCAGAAACTCCTTTACCTCTACTGTAGTTCTCTTAAACCTCTACTTGTTATCCAAATCCCACTTGTCTCATTGAAACACAAGAGGCTCGTTTGCCTCCTAGCCTACATTCACTTGATATGTCATTCCTGCTTTTCTGCCATGCTCTGTTCCCTGAAATGTCATTGTCTTGCCACCCACAGAGGCTTGGGGTTTTTTTGATTAATTTTTTATTTTTTTTTTTTTTACTTCTTCCTTCTCCATGTTGGTTAAGAGACTTGGCCCAGCTCTAGTTAGTCTGGTGTATCAGTCTAAGTGTTTGAGTGCCTATCAGAAATCAAGGAGTGTCTGGAGGGCACTCTTATTCATATGGATTAGTTTTAGGTAGTCCTGTGGGGAGACAAGAGTTAAACTCAGTCATCCTTAAGGGTCCCTTCCAACTGAAGATATTCTGTGATCTAAGTTCTAGAGGATGCACTGTTCTATTACATGCTGTAGCATAGCAGTCAATTGACAAGCTTCAATATGCATTTAAAAAGACATGATTTACTATGTTTTTTTTAATGAAAAGTAAATCTTGTTACTAGATGTTGCTCTTAATTACAGTTAATCTAAGACATGAAAATGATCACTAGTGGACCCAGTCATGTCAACGAGATTAAATCTGTTTCTTTTCAAACTGACCTATGTTAAGCATTAGTCAAGGAAGTAACAGGATATATTCTCACTTCATTTACATTATACAGTACTATTTGTATCTTGCATGCAGTTAAACAAAATGGATTTAACATATCAACTTCTCCTGGGTTTTGTTTTTTTTTTTTTTTTTAGAGTTTTTGGGTCAAGATGGCCTTT